>CANNZV010003780.1:54808-82754 GCA_947561585.1 Caprella mutica | reverse complement strand
GACAAAAACGCCAGTATATTGGCTACTTTTGAGGGGTGAAACAAGTTGAAAACCTGTTAATAGCAAGTAAATCGCTTATAAAATAGTCTCAAGAGATGCCAGTCTGTTATTTCATGGTAAATTCCACTGACATATCTGTGGAATTTTTCCCCCATTTGAAAATATTATTCTGGCAAAGTTGGTATATTTATAGCTATTTATTCCTATGTTACCATTAATTTTGAGTGGATAAATCGGGAAGATGTTGGTGGATCAGCCAAATTACTGGAAATTTACAGTGGATTTATTCAGCTTTTTGAAAAAGTCAGTGGGATTTGGTGCACCATATACAGACTGGTAGAGATGCACATGATCAGACATGAAGCATCAAGCATGAGGATATTTTCAAGTGTAAAATCATCTCTAGGAAGTCAAATTTCTTTAAAGTATCTTAAATGCCAGACGCAGGAACTGGAAAACTGTTCTCCAAGAAATTCTCCTCTTTTTGGGCTTCTGTTCTCAGTAAAATATAAGTAAATATATAGGAGGAAATTAAAGTTTGTTCTCACAGAAAATGTTAAAAATGTCCATATTCTGCAGACTGGTTTAAATGTGTGACCTGGATCAATTTTATCACTAAACTTGTCTTTCTCCTGCCACACTATGAAATATGGAAAGTCATTACCAGATGGCATTAGATTAATAGATTGTAAAGTTGGATTTTTTCTTGCCAGTCTGTATTTGGTGCACAAAGATCCACTGACTTGTTCAAAAGGCTGAAAGAAAAATATATTTGGCTAATCCACCAACATTTTCCTCATTTAGCCACCGAAAATTTAGGTAACATAGGTTAATAACTAAGAAATCCATCGACTTAGCTAGAATAGTAGAATATTATTTTCAAAGAGGAAAAATTCCACCGACAAGTCTGTTGCTGTTTGTGGAATTTACCAATCTCTATTTGGTGGACAAAATCCCACTGGCTTTTTCATAAAGCTGAAAAAATCAACCAATAAATAATAATTTGGCTGATCCACCAACATTTTCCCAATTTATCCAGTGAAAATTAATGGTAACATAGGAATCAATAGCTAAAAACCACCAAACTTGCTAGAATATTATTTTCATAATTCCACCAACAAAGTCACCAAGCCCACACCAATTTGTTTAGTTTAATATGAAATGATGCCATGCTAAAATAGATTCGATCAATTCTACGCAACACCAAAAAAAAAGTGATGAATTTTCAGACCTTTGAAAATATTGATGTTCTAGCAAAGTATGTTGATTTTTAGCTATTCATTCCATTGTTACCAATAATTTTTGATGTCTAAATTAGGACATCTTACATCTTTAAACCCGTTTTTCATACGCCACAAGAGACTTAAGAATTTTAACACGTTTCCTGCTAAGGGACCTACCGGTGGGTCCCTTTGACTTGTCCTGTGCTGTGAAGGGACCCACCGGTGGATCCCCAATCTTTTTATACATTAAATAAATAAAAAATCATATGCAAAGAGATCTACAGATGGTCACCATTTTTTTGTACTATGTATCAATCAACGATATGAAAAAGAGCATAACACAACCTCTCATGACGACAGCCATACAGGCACTGGAATTAATTCATATGTATGGAATCGCAGTGGGAGCATTATTGTGCATCTGGCAATTGCAGGAAACGTGTTAAAATTAGTGGAAACCCACCATTATACAGTAATTTTTTACATTTTCATTTTTCATATATATGATTCGTAATAGATATAATTAGATAGATAAAGGTCCAATTGCCTTCAGAAAAAAAGTATAAGGCTCTGATTCATCATCTTCCTACAATACAAATGTGTCGAATATAACCAAAATATTTATTATTTTCTACTTTTTAATTTTATACCTCAAAACTTTTTTTTCTTGTTTTTATATATTGTAATATATTGGTTAATTACACTGATATTTGGTTTCATGTAAAACTAAATTTCGAGTCCCAAAGTCATATATTATCTTGTCTCGCCAAAATATTGAGCTAATTATTAGCAGATAAGATATCGCAATTGAGTAGTAATATAGGCAAATGACGATATTACACATTTGATATCACACATTAAGCTCTCTTCTTATTCGTATGAAATTAATTAATTAACTTCAAATAATTAATCACAGAAGTCACCGCTAGAAGGTGGCCGCACATCGAGTTCCATCCCCTTCCTACCATTGCTGTGAGACTTTAATTAATCTTGTTACATATTAAGAAAATCCTAGCCTTGGTACAAATCTAAAATACATATTATTGGATATGCCAAGCTGCTTTTCCTGGTGATTGAAGTGTCCAATAGCATGGCTTCACATATCCTGAGGAAGATGAATCATGCACGTTGTTTGACCACTGCCAACAGAATTATAAGGTTATATATATAGTACAGCTGAAACAACGAATGCTGGATTATTAGTTACTATCACAATATATAATTAAAATTTACATACCATTTGGTTGCCGAAAAGAGTATATCCCTTGGTCTATGATTGGTCTAAATATTTGTTTAGTTTAGTGAAGTCCCCAAGCAATGAAAGTTAATGGGGCCCATATGAACATTAGGTTGACAAATCGTATTGGTACTGTGTGGTTTTTGCAAATTAGACCTACATGGTGACACCATGGGTTGTTATGTTGAAACCAGTTTGACACAAGATGTTGCCGATATGTTAATCAAGTTTCATCCATATAATGTTGGTACGCTATATCAGGTTGGGCCAATATAACAATTCAATGGAATGGATTCGCCACATTGAACCAACCTTCTCCCAATGTATCATTCAATGAAAATGGTATACTACGTTCTTTCTAACCAATTAACGAATAACTATATAAAAAGGTTCATTGAAAATGAGTTCTTAATAGCAGCCAGACGTGTATTATAACATAAAATTAGAACTGATAGAAATGGAACCTTCTCCTTAGACATGATGAGGGTCCTGGTTGGAGAGTGTTATGAACACAAGACTATTATACAAAACTAACTCAGTGAGTGCAGAATTTGCTATATAAACTTTTAATCAATAGATTGATTTAAATAGATTCCTACAAAAGCTAGTGAATACTACATTCGTAGAATTTGTATGTCAAGAGGAACGTGGCAGACTGAGCCATTCGAAGATAGAGGACAGAAAGTTTAATACAAAGAAGGATTTTAATGATATGTTACAAGATTAATTAAAGTCTCCCAGCAATGGTAAGAGGATTGGTTGGGTTAGAGAAGAACTCAATGAGCGGCCACCTTCTCGTGGTGACTTTTGTTATTTATTATTTGAAATTAATTAATAATTTCATATGAATAAAAAGAGAAGAATAATTAGCTCAATATTGTGGTGAAAGAAGAAATACTAGGGAGTGATTATTTTGAGAGTTTAATTTCTACAGCTGAAATTGGTAATTTCTTTCAGATTATATTCTAGATTACCATCAATTTATGGAGACTAAATTGCAATTTTCTCTGAAAATATAATTAATTAATCTATTGAATACCATTACTGGAGTTTGAGAACAGATCTAAACTTTCAGATTACAGCAGATTGTGTATAACTTCTCTCTCAGAAATGATTGTTCCAGTTTTGTCCTTAACTTAAAATGAAGTATTTCAATATTTAATAATTAGTAGCTATGTTCAAATAGTTCAGTTTTTATCTCTAAAATCAAGATTTTACTCTTATTTTCTCTACAATTCGACATTGTAATATAGGGATTAATTGAAAAATCTCCAATTTGTGTATTTTCTTTTTCCAAGAAGCAAAAATCATCACAAAATTACCAATTGGCTAATTAGAACCATCTCTCTCTTCAAAATTGAAGGATATTTAATAATTATTTGGCATTTTTTTATTGCATCCGCTTATACTTCCTCAAACTATGTTCAACAGACTCCTTTTGCTAACTATGTATCATCTTTACTAACACTTGATACTCTAGCTATATATACTTCTTAATTTTTTTTTTTCATGATTCATCTTTCATATCTATTATTATTTTGCAGGTTGACATCCGCTGTTTAGATTTACAGGAAGCTCTCATGCCAGAGTGCCATAACAAGCTTGTCTTCCTTTTTGGTACCTTGGAAGTTGTTGATTGCAAACCTCTTCTCTATTGCCAAGTGAGTTATTCTAGTTCTTTTAATGAAAAAAAGTTTTTGTTTTCTGTCCATGAATATTCTTATTGAATTGTTACTTTTACTTTCATTTCTAGTAGCTAACTTTTCAAAGTAACTTTCATTTGTTTTCTTGTTTTATCAAGCTCAATACTCAGCATAGCCACTGACAAAAGATTGAATGTATATAATTTTAATATATAGTTTTTCAATTTTTATTTAGTTAATTGTCAAATGCTACAGAATTTTTAGTTCATGTAAGAGTTATTTAAATGTTCATTCTCTTTTCACCCTAGAGCTCAATTTTCAATAACACTATTTTTTTTCTCCAGATAAGGTGTAGCTATATTTTATTTCACTTACTTTTTAGTTTCCGTTAAATAGCTTTATTCCTTTTTAGCTAGATGTCATATGTAGCTAATTGGCATCTTCCTTATATGTTAATCTCTAAATAGAAAGGATTCATTTGCCAATGATATATCTGAACTTGCTATCAGATAAAGTAGCTAGCTCTCTGAGAACCAATAAGTTTTGAACTTGATTAACTATTGATATTCGCTATTTACAACTAGTAATTTCTATGGTCGGTCTTTAATTTGTATTAATTTTTTTCAGTTTCTTCAAGATGCAAACAATCTATCACTGAAACTTTATAATCAAAGTTTGGAGTATCTCAGGGCTAAATTCCCCAGAAGTTCTATTTAAGGAGAGACTATTCCTTCACTTGCTCCAGCCAGCTACTTCATTTGCACTAAATATCAAGCACTACAACAATCTCATCAAAATGAGTCCGTAATCAAAATCATCATGTGTGATCTGCATTTGAGTAATCCATGAACTTTGAATTCAATCTGTTAACTGGATTCAGTCTATTAAAAAAGGTTGGTTTTCTTCCTAAGGTATGGAGGTATCCAAGCTCACCCTGACTAAATTATAGTGAAGGAGTTTGCTTGTAAGCTGTCATCAATGTTCCCTCGCACAAACTCTGTAATTGACGTTTGTTGTTGTTCTTTAATGCGGCAGTTCACTTGCTCAGGAAGATTTTTCCTCAGTCTCAGTAAATTCATCACTATAAATTTTTCGCGCAGACGAAAATATTCTACATGCATTTAATCTCATCGGACCTGGCTTTGATATCGATTTGAATTATCAGGGAGATAATCTTTAGAAGATATTCTTATTGAACTGACTTAAGAAATCCATCTTGATGAAGGATTTCATTTGATAACGGAACTTGTACCTCACATGATACTTTTAGCTTAAGATATACCTTTATTTGACTTGATTATCTGTGTTGTGGTGAAGATTTAACTAACAAGGGTAATTATCACGCTTTGAAAATGGGATGAATGTTTTCAAATGCTCTTGTTATTTCTTAAGAATGTGTGCATGTCTCGTATGTTTGTAATTAAAAAGTTTGTTACTTTCATAGCATTAAGAAACTAGATGTAAATAGCATTTGATCTTTATACTACCAAACTCCATTATTGGATGTTAGTGAATGACCAAAGCGTTTTCTACAGCTAGTCTTAGTTTGATATCTGGCTACTGTACTTATCAACAATTCATATTTAACCTATCAACAATATATGTAAGCAGGGTAATTTTAAACGAATATTCATTGAGTTAGTGTAGCTTATAACTCCTCTTGATTTTTTGCTCCACAATTTATGTGATTTTATTTAAGTTTACAGCTTCTATTACTATAATTTGCATTCAAATTTAGTGCTAAAAATATGAGTAATTGAATCGAGAATGTTGTAGATTTGATCTCTTGTTTTTGATGCTGCCAATAGCTGTAAGTCTGAGAGTTGTATCATTTGTTAACTAATAGAAGTAAGTGATAATTATTACACATTGATAGTTGTGGCGCAAAGTACAATACTTTTGATTTCAAAAATAATTTCAGGTTAAATTGGCGATATTTTGTAATAATGGAAGAAAATACTATTTTTAATACAGAGCTAGTAGAAAATGTAAACACTGAGAATAATGATGATATTTTCATCAAATCTTCGTCTCGTGTTCTACTAGAAGATGATGGTAAATCATCAATTGGTACCATTGCTGATGATGAGATACTTTGTACAGGTTTTTGTGTGAAAGATCCTTTGGATGATCAGTGTGGTGATGAAGATTATCGAACCAGTAATATTGAAAATGATTGTTTCACTGAAACCAATATAGTCTATGATGAAAAGAAGGATATTTCTGATGTCACTGCATTGCATGCTGCTATAAGTCCAGCTCAATCAGTTACCTATCCTGCCTGCTGGTGTAGAGATTGTGGGTGTGTTGCACCAGTAAATGGTAGCAATAATCATGAAAAAAGCTGCGAAGATTCCTTCGCATTAGTAGGGCACTCTTCCTTATGTGAGCACAGAGTTGTTAAAGAACTCTTCTCTATTGATGGATCAGACCATAATGACGAAAACAGAGAGAATGATTATATACCATTGGGTACATTCATGCCATCTGAATGCATCAATCCAAACCCTACTGATGGAAACCATGGAATTGAAAAGGATAACATTGAGTGTACAAGTTCAAGTGAGGTCTCTGTTATATCTGCAGCATTGACTGAATTCGATGGCACGAAGGTCGTTGTGATGATGCAAGGATTAAGTGAACCTCCATTGAATGAGGCTGCGTTCAAGAAATCAGAAGGTAATTCAAGTGCTGATATTAGTGAGGATTATGAAGCACCATCTTGCGTTTTTAGCGGAGAAGAAATAGTGCATTTTGTGAAAGATGGCTCCACCGTTCATCAATCCGATCTTTTTAGTGGAACTAAGACCAGAATACAGAATGACCTGAAAATTGAACTTAAAAAAATATGCGAGGATGGCAACATTGTCAATCCCTTGTTACCAGTCGAAAGTGAAAATCGAGATGTGACCAGTGGTTTTTCAAACTTAGGAAAAGTATTGTTTGAACGGTGTAATTATGTTGGCGATAAAAATCAAAACACTGTTTCTAATCCAGATTCAAATGAAGGACATGGTGATCCAATTTCAAATCACTCCTATACTGCACATATAACCTCTCAACTTGAGTCCTGCTCCTTAGCTGATACTCCTCTTTATGTACCTGAAACTCCCCCCTCTCCTGATATAGACCAAGAATTCATGAAAGCGAAATGTTCTTCCAAATTTATTGACAACAGTGAAGTACAAACAGCGACTGTTATTGCTCCTGATAGCATTACTGTTGTTAATTCTCCGGTAGTTGATTCTAGTGCCAATTTTATTAGAAGTACACCTGGTAGGCGAAGGATAGGGTTCTGTGAACCAGTCTCTAGCAATAATACTTTGCAGATGATCCAAGAACAAGATTCCTCAAAATGTGATTCATTGAATCAACAAGGTGAATCTGTTAATGTTGAGAGAAGGATCAAATCTGATATAAGCGTTGCATCTGCTCCTTGCTCACCAATACCTCAACAGGGACCAGCCTCTATATACAGTAGTGAAAAGAAACGCAAATGTAGCTCCACTGCTAGACGACGTGTTAGTTTTCCTGAAGATGACCGAAGACTTATTACTAGTTATTTAGAACCAGTAGATCCTTGGGAAAGGATGAAGATTAGTGTCACTAGCGAAGAGGTTTTGGCAGCATATTACAAATCTTGCACTGATCACAACACCGCACCAATCAACTCTGTTGTAAATCAAATCACCGCATTACCTTTGAATATTCCAGGACGTGTTGAATGTTTTTCCCTCAAAAATCATAAACTTGAACTTAGTCAGTGTGAAGGTTTAGAAGAAATATTGAAACGAGTTCAATTCATATTAATCAACTTAGAAAGCTGTTCTCTGTCAGATGAGACTATGATTCCTCTGCTCGACATGATAGAATTTTATGATAGTGCTAACCAAATCAACATTTCTTATAATACTGGTATTGGCTCAAGAGGGTGGCAGGCTTGCTCTAGGATGATCAAGAAGACTCAATCAATTGGTGTTTTTGAAGCAAGAGAAACTAATTTGAATGATAATCACATGCCTATTCTTGCAAGAGCTTTGAAGGTAAGTGCTAAATTACACACCCTCCACCTAGAAAGCTGTAATTTGACTGGTAGATCCCTTGTGATCCTTACCGCTGCCCTACGCTTCAATGAAAATCTGGTGAAACTTTATCTGGCTGATAACAGCTTGGGATCTAATGATTGTATTCAGCTGGGTAACTTAATGAGATCGAATTTGACTTTAAAGTTGCTAGATTTGAGAAATAACAACCTCCAGGATACAGGATGCGCTCATGTGTGTGAGGGCGTTGCTGATCAAAGTAAACCTACCGGGAATTTGGGTGCCATATCAAGCACTGACGTTCAGTCAAATAAGGTTGATAAAACTGGGTTGAGCTCACTTGTCCTCTTCAATAATCATATAACTGTTAATTCATCGAAATACATTGCAGATATGATTGCTATTACAAGGTCCTTACGAACATTGAATATAGGTAAAAATAGCATCACTAATGATGGCATCATCCATTTGAAAGAGTCTCTTTTAAAGAATAGAAGTCTGAAACGATTGTATCTTCAGGCTACTAAAGTATGCGACGAAGGAGCAGTAGCTCTAGCAGAATTCATTGCGGAAAGTAGAAGTATTGAGAGAGTGGATCTCAGTGAAAACAATTCCATCAAAGTTGCTGGCTTAATGGCATTAGCGTTGTCATTAAGACACAATACTTCAGTTGTACAGTTGGACATTGATACGAATCCTTTACTCGAAAACTGCCAAGAACTCGTTGAACAGCATGCCAACCTGCTCAAAGAAATAAAAGATTATACCCATAGAAATAGAGTTCAATCTCATTTAGATTCGACTAAATGTAATAAGGACTCTGAAAGTTCTTCAAACAGTCTTGATCCTGATTCCAGAAAACTCTCTTTAAAATCTTCTGACGTGACTTATAGCTTGAGTAAGACATCACTGGAAGTTCCGTCCGTCAATAGTGTTGCCCTTTCTTCATCAGAAGAGTTTTCTCTTAAAGGTGGTAAAGCTAATGATGAACACAAAAAGTACAGAAGTCCATCTCCTAGTCCATGTTCTTCTCCATGTCCAAGTCCTTCACCATCACCAACACCTAGTCCATTAAAGAACAGATTTCAGATTCACAAAGTTACTGATGATCTTCAATCTACATCTTCAGGATCTCTTTATTACAGTAGCGGTTTGAGCATTAGTTCAACATGCCTTCTGAGCTCATCTGCTCCAACTTGTTCCGCATCTAATCTTTCCACAACATCTCGCCCTGTCTTCTATCAACCTAAAGTTACTAGAAACAGATTCGCTTCTGGCGGTCGGTTTACTGTTACCAAAGTTTCGGATGCTAGTTCTCTCCCTGATTGTAAGTTGAAGTCCTGCAGTTTGCCTGTTATCACTCCTGTTACAACTTCTTCTGACTCCGTACCTTCCAGTCCTAAAATAGTCATTTCTTCTCCCGTTAAAATTGAGCGAGGGTTTAGTATAGATGATACGGTTTCAGATTTGAGTGATACCTTTGAAGGGACTTCCATTAAAGATTCAAAGCCATCAAAGAAGTCCTTCGATAATCAATCTGATATATTAAATAATATGAAATCTGATAGTAATGAGAGTGATGACGTCTTTGTTAGTACGACAATTCCTAATAATATACGATGCATAAGGAGATCAAAATCTGATCAGGGTATGATCAGTTCAGTTTCTAGCTATCCAAATGCTAGAAAAGATTTGACAGACAGCGGGTTTTTGGAGGAATCCAATTCAGAGATTGAACAAGCAATTTCCTCTCTCCGTAGTTCTTGCAACAATACTTCGTCGCATAAAGACTCAGATAGAGATAGCTTATTCAGTAACTCTTCAGAGGTGAGTGCAGGTCTTAGTCCCTCTGTCCTTTCACCAGATTGTCGTAACGTCCTTCCGTCGCCAATACTGCCTCCCGAAGGAGAATCTATATCGAAAACTAATGCTCCTGTCATTGTTCGAAAGAACGGACTTCTTCAATCTAAAAAAGCTCCACTCGCTTCAATCGAGACTGGAAGTTTTGATACTGATAGCGAGGACAGTGAAGTTACGACCCAGTCATCTGATTCTACTCATAGCGATGAGGTTAGAATTGCTACTACTGATATAGTACCGCAACTTGCTTGGGGTCTTGCTACAAATAATGCAACTGAAGAAAGTACAAATGAAAAGAAAGAGGAGATCGGGAAAAAAGTAGAATATGCTGAAAACTCAGGTTATGATAAGAATATTGGATCGGTAGTTCCTTCTGAAACTACTGATGAAAATAGAAATTCAAATGCTGAATAAATTTAAGAATTTGGTATCTGTTAATTGATTTTTTCATTTTAAATTCTATAAATTTATACTTGGAACTAAAATTAGCTACATTTATAAGCTAATGACTCTGGTATGAGTATAAATGACGCTTTGAGTTCATTTTAAAGTAACTCTACAATTAACTTGGTGTTGATAATTAATACTGGGTAGATCATATTACCTCTTTTAAGAATAGTAATAAGCGTTGTATTGTACATGAAATTTTATTGCGTTAGGAAGCTTTTCTTGTTGAAGGGAAATTTGTCTGGTTTTTCTTTTATACTTCTGTTTCATATTTGATGTGGTTTTATAGTGTAAATTAAAGTTGGTTTGTATTTTATTTAAAAAAAATGTAATTTACTAACTTGTAGTGATCTTTTTCATTGTTCTTATAGTTCCTTCGCTAGCCTTGGCATCGATCTGTTAAATCATTCATGTGATGGATGATAACTGCATAACATGTACCAAATCAAATTTACAGTATAGAGTTCATGGTTCGATTTCAAATTAAGTCAAATTATCTTCTTTTCTCATCTTTATGAGACATTCTTAACGTACTTAATTAATTTGAGGAATTATTTTAAGTTTTACTGGATAATTATTTGTTTATCGTTGGAATAAATTGTGATCATTTTATCAAATTGTAAGGGTATGTGTTGTTTTTATTATTAATCTTACTATTAATTATATGATTTGAGTGTTCTTACTCACCGTTTCTATTTTTAATGCTTTTTGCAGATAGCGCTACGGTTATGTTCTTTCAACTATGAAGTCGTATACTTTTTATT
Organism: Caprella mutica; assembly: GCA_947561585.1. Classification (NCBI taxonomy): domain Eukaryota; kingdom Metazoa; phylum Arthropoda; class Malacostraca; order Amphipoda; family Caprellidae; genus Caprella; species Caprella mutica. Next base: position 71,537 of record CANNZV010003780.1, on the reverse strand, counting down.
TTTGCTAGGCCTCATTTATTACCGCCTTTTCATTTTCCTCTTCCATCCGTGAGTGCAGTCACCGGTGCTTGTGTTCAGTTTCGTCTCATTCATTGGTAAGTGACTGCATTCACGGAGTAGCTTTCCTACATCTATGAACTATGAGCATTGTCATCGTATGATGGTAGGTGACTTTATTCATGAAGCAACTTTCCTGTCTTGTACAACTTCTACAAAGTCCCTACCCTTTCTTTTTTGACGTCAGCAATATTGCCTTTAATTCAGTAGTAGACGTTTAACCCTCCTGAATGTTTATATTTAAATGTTTCTAAAGCCTATTCATTTGTCCTATTTAAATGATATATATCTTTTAATCAGAGTGGTGCGTACCATAATAGATATATACTTCAAATTCCTATTGTAGTCTCTAGATGTAATGATCGTCTGTAGTTAAGGGTTTATTAAATAAAGTATTTATATGTAAATTCTGTTCAAAAATAGTCCTTAAGGTAATATTGATAATTGTCTTGGAGCAAGCTGAAGCCACATTATTTTGTTAAATTTTCAAAAGGAGAGTTATAGATATAATTATTAAAGTGTAATCAAGCACTGGAAGAATAGGAATAAGTTTATGCTACAAAGAAAATATATACTATGTAAAGATGCTAAATTCTGCACAATGCAAATGTGTTTGAATAATTATTTTATTTCCCTGTTTGTGTATAGAGCTAGGTTAGTATTTAGTAGAGTATAAATGTCACATAACCAATCGTTTTATTTCTCTAAACCCTTCATATAACGATCAATGAAAGCTCTTCTTGGAAAGAAAATTTGAAGATTTACAATGAACTTAACTGAACTGCACTGCGCAAAGCTAAGTTCACTTTTTAACAAGTGGACGCAATTATGTAAAGATCTCCTCAAAGCAAATATTTTAATTGTTTTAATCAATGAGGCTAAATCTTCTTATCAGTTTGCTGCAAACTTCATGAAATCTGATTGCATTTATCTATTTTTATGTATTATCAAGATTTTATAATCAATTCTACAATAACCGATTTATTACCTCTTAAATTCCATTCCTAAGAAATAAAATGTACACCTTTCGTTATAAATTTCTAATAGGTAGGTGTAATCAGGATACAGTAACTTATGTCCTGGGTGTTATCCATAGAGTAAAAATATTATACACTAGAGAGGGCTACTTGTGCAGCGACTGCAGGACGCTTAAAACCTTATTTTGTAAGTTATAAAAATAGACGAATGTTTATTTACTACAGTCTACAGGAGAAATTTAAATCTTAAACGAAGGCCTGAATGCGTTGTTAGTTTATAAATTGAGAATCAAAACAAAGTGCGTACAATTTTTTTCTTCGGCGTTCCCTCCAATCGTTACACGCAGAGTATTAGAAAACGGAATTGCATAATAATAATCATAGACCTTTGCTCTATAATATCTTTCCTAATGATACCCGTAGTGTGTTTATTTATTTATTTGGTGTCCGCTTTTACACTATGGGTATTAAACATGAAGAATGTAACTATGATACGCACGGGAATATATTGACTTGATGTTTTTATTCAGTTTTTTAATATCTATAAAATAAATAAGACTTTGCAAAAATTTAATTTTAATTGAATTCATTAAAAGTAACTCAATACCGGATAATAAATTGGTATTGATGATGACCCGTTATTCTTAACGGGAAAATGCACTAGTTATTTGATAAACTCTTATTTTTCCCAGAGCCTGGAGAGGACCTTTAAGGAGAGCTAATAGGTACTTTCATGGATGTGTGTTGCTTTGCTTAATGATTTGATCAGGTAACTAATAACTACTTTATATTGATTGTAGATGCACTGAGCAACATCTAAATTTTCTCAAGGACCGTGATAAAACAATATTGGCCTAATTCGTGGAAAGATAATACTTAATAACGATAAAAATTTTGACAATTTGGATGAACTCAATCAAAAAATAAGATTGGTTTTGCTCAATCAGGTCAACATTTTGATTCATTACCAAATATTGACCTGAAGAGGAAGAAAAACACCTCTAATATCCATTTAGTAAAAAGAATAACTATTTTTCCTATATTTACTTTGTAGAAAATATTTACCTGATATGGGAAACGGATTCTATTTTTGGATTTAGTGGTGCAGAATAACTAAATCAATTGAAAAAACTTGAAGCCACTCACAAAAAAAATTGTAACTAAAAACAGCTCTCTCAAAAATATTTTTTGTAACCTAATAAGAATCGCTAGTTAATTTAGTATGTAGCCATTCTTTGGCAGCTTTCTATTCAAGCAGGAAGACTCATTTTAGAATAGTAGAATCCATTGTCTTGCTCATTACTTTAAAACAAAATGAATACTGTATTCAATGATACTGCAAAATATAAATAAATTTCAGATAGGAAATTTAAGGGCAGTATTTAAATTTATAAAAATGATTTTGTTATTCTAACAATTTAGCAGCATATTTTAACATTCTGATTTTCATCAGAGTGCTACATAAAATTTAAATTGTTTTGTGATCGCATATTTTCGAAAATAAGCTGACAATTTGTAAACTCAATGAAATTTACCGCTATCCGTCGACTTTTCGATCGAATGATTTTATTTAATAAAACCATATTTTCTCTTTCACTTCAATTTATTTTTCTACAACATTTTAGCATGGTTAAATTAGCTGTAGTTGCTCAATGTAATTTTTAAATGGTGGTTGAGCCCCTGATTATAACAATGCTCAGCTACACGCAATGCATCCGCTAGTCCTTTCTAACTATACAGGGCAGTAACGAGAGTGAACAATAGAGTTGCGAAACAATCTACGAGAACGAACTGCTGTAACTATAGAAAGCATTCTTACTGAAAAGGAGAGTGTTCATTGCTATCATTCTTCAGAGTTTACATTGTTTTTTCATCACTGTAAATTATGAACATTTTATCTCAGAAAGTATATACATTTCCTTAGTAGCAGACCTTTTACTATCATTGCCGAGTTATTTTGTTTCACTTTAGGAGGGAGTTGAATTAATTTTTTAGTATTTACTTCATTTCCTATATTAGGATAAACTAATAACCTTTTGCATATTGTGTGGGTGTAGGGGAGCATTCGGACAGAGGGAAGGTTCGGACAACTCGTTTATAAACATGCTTATAATTGATGGAACTAAAGCTTATTGCAACTGAATGTGTGCGACGTGTTAACCGTCAGCTAATTGAAAGATCCAATGCGGAGATGTAGTATTTCGTCCCCGAGGTGTAATTTACTGTTTTCTTCAATATTGGTGTAATTTTTCGTATTCAATTGGATCGTGTGTGGACTATATGAATACGAAACTGATTATCAATCTCAAAGGTATGAATTATATCAATATTTTATGTTATGTTTGGTGTGTTAAAAAATAATACAAAAGAAGTTAGAAAAATGGTGATGTTTTTAATTTTGAAGTGTCATTTGGGATGAATCGGACACTTCTGTTGAGGTTGGTTCGGATGGTGTCCAAACTTTTCCTCTGTGTCCAATTCAGCCCACCATTACAATTTATTGAAGTAATTCTTAATAAAATGGACATTCAGAACTTGAAGTTAATTATTACCTGATCGCAGGATGCGGGAAGGGTTATATTATTGACGTCATTTATTTATTCATTTATCATCTAGTTATTCCCTAAACTAAAAAAGTGTTTAACCAAATTGCCTGAAATTTGATGAAACGATTGGTCAATGTCCAATAACCTGCTGGTAGAATTTGGGGAGTGACCCGGTCAAAAGTCATGGTCATTTATAACTCAAAAAGTATTGAACCATATTGCATGAAACTTGGTGGGACGATTAGTAAATATACAGGAACCATTTTGTTAGATTTTAGGAGTGATTGGGTCAAAAGTAAAAGATCAAGGTCAAGGCCATTTATAACTTAAAAAGTGTTCAACCAAATTGTCTGAAATTTGATGACAATTTGATTTGACAATGTCCACGAACCATCGTAGAATTTTGGGAGCGACCGGTCAAAGGTCAAGGTCATTAATAACTCAAAAAGTATTTAACCATATTGCATGAAACTTTGTGGGACGATTAGTCACCAGTTTATTAGATTTTGGTAGCAAACGGATAAGCGGCAGCGAAGGTTTGCGCTCTACCGAGTGCACGTAATCTAGTTGTAATTGAAATAGCATTCGCTTATATAATTAGTTTCAACTTTTGATATTAGTGTCTTTAATTTACGAATTGACGATTGTAATCATCATGCCTTTTCATTATAAAAGGAAAAATGTTGGAGGCCGTAATAAAGAAAGCATTTGATGAATTCCAAAAAGGTTTATCTGTCAGAAAAGCTGCTGAAATTGGAGGTGTAGCAAGATCTACACTTATGGACTATAATATTCGATGAAATATTTAAGATGTAATTTACTAACTTTTTGACGTAATTTCAAGAAAAAGGAATAGTTATACCCAAAATAAAAGGAAATAGTTATACAATTTGCTTTTGATATACAGCCATTAAATATAAGGATAATTTCACAGTGATTATTAATGAGCGATCTATATTTTATTGGAATGAATGTTCAATCATTGCATTATAATAAAATTTCAAATACAATGAATTATTACTGTGAATAACAAGTCATTGTGGTTTATTTTAATTAAATTAGTAGATTTGAATTCAATCCTATCATTTAATTACTTAAATTTCCTTTGTTTTAACCATTTTTGTGGTATCTGAATCATCTTCACAGCTTGTCCGAAGTCTACCTCTCGGAAGGAGCATTCGGACACTTGAATCTTTTTTACATTTTGTCTTATAACTTTCGAATGAAGGTGTACAAATTGTAAAGCAGTCTCAATAAAATTGAAGTAAAATGCTTTATCTACCCACAGAAATCTTTAAATAATAAAATTCGAATTACTTTACAAATTATTCAATTTTTAACAAAAACTGTCCTAATGCTCCCGGTTCTTCCCTATGTTACGATTAATCGAAAACAAAAACTCAACATCTGACAGATCTTTTTGGGGTAATTTTTCTCAAGACATTTTTCTGCTGTTGTATAAAGTTTCAGACGAAGAGAAAACAAAATAAAAGTTCAGGCCGGCCCCACTTTAATAAAAATTGTACTTATTTCGAGATATGTCTAAATAAGTACCGCTCGTAGACATAGAAAACGGAGACAGTTTTTGTGATTATTTGACAGTAACTAAAAAAGACATCCAGATGAGGTTATTAGAAGCAATTGGTTCAGAAATTCAACATGTCCCATTTTAGGGTTTCATATTTATGATTTTAAATAAATTTAACTTTTGTTTCAACTGGTATTAATTAATTTATTTTTTTAAACATAAATTCCTTACAATTTGGACAGATAATCGAGAATTTATTCAACTTAGTACCTACCCTACTTCCAAAAGGGGTACTAAGCGATCGGATCTAAGAACAAGGTCAAAATCAATTGAAGCTGCGGCGGAAGAATGTGCTCTACGAGCGCCCTGTCTAGTTATCTTCGCAAATCGCGGAAAGTTATGTTTTGATCGGCATTTATTTGTAATCTTGTTATTCCCATAACTTAAAACCTATTGAACCAAATTACCTGAAGTTTGGTGAAACGATTGGTCAATACCCAGGGACCACCTGGTTAGATTTTGGGAGCAATCGGGGTGAAAATTCAAGGTCATTTATAAATCAAGTAGAACTAAACTAAATTGCGTGAAATTTGGTGGGACAATTGGTGAAATTTGGGAGCGAATGGGTCAAAGGTCTAGGTCGTTTATAACGAGGATTTTTGGTTTGCCAAGGTCTTTTATAAGTAGCGCTCTACGAGTGCCCGTCAACTAGTTTCAGTGGTTTTTTTTCCTCTCCTTCAAAGAAAATAAAAGATAGTAAGCCCTAAGAAAGGGGGTCGCATGGCTTTCAAACTTTTAGGTAAGGGGTCGCGAGTGCTAAAACGTTGGGAACCCCTGGTCTAGAGATACCAGGGAATCTCTTAGATTTGGATTACATTTTGGCAATTAATATAAAATAAAAGATTTTCAAAACTATCCCACTTTAGAAGAAGAGGTTTTCCGAACTGTTATCAACTTTACCACGGAAGAGAGGCAAGAGGCAGCACATGTCACAATAGGTCTCCTGAATCTGCCTCTGTCATTGTAGTAGATAATTAGATTACATGCCCCCGGTAGAGCGCATACCTTCGCCGCCTTTTTGACCCGTTCTCTCTCAAAATTTAATAAACTGGATAATGACCAATCGACCCACCAAGTTTCATGCAATATGGTTCAATACTTTTTGAGTTATTAAATTATAAATGACCTTCACCTTTGTCCTGATCGCTCCCAAAATTCTACCAGATGGTTCCTGGACATTGACCAATCGTTCCATCAAATTTCAGATAATTTGGCTCAATACTTTTTGAGTTATAAATGGCCTTGACCTTGATCTTTGATCTTAAACCCGATCGCTCCCAAAATCTAACAAAATAGTTACTGTATATTGACCAATCGTCCCACCAAGTTTCATGCAGTATGGTTCAATACTTTTTGAGTTATAAATGACCAAGACCTTGACCTTTGACCGGGTCGTTCCCAAAATTCTACCAGAAGGTCACTGGACATTGACCAATCGTTTCACCAAATTTCAGGCCATTTTTGTTAAACACTTTTTTACTTACGCGAATAACAGGATGATAAATAAATGCCGAGTAAAATATGACCTTCCGCAAATTTGTGAAGATAATTAGAGCAAATTTAACATAACTCTAGAAAGACCAAGAAAATGGCAAGTGATTTTGCTAGTTTGAAGCGAACCGAGACGTAACTGCGCTTTTATTCACCCAGGCTGCAGAGGCCCATTTGGTAACTAATCGTATAGAACTATATAGAACATTCATACGATATATAACTAGGTTATAGACAATTAAACTCCGAAGTTTCAGAAAGTCAAGCTGAATAGTTTCTGAAGTAAGAATCATTATTTCCACCAGAACAGATCCGTTGGTCGTTTCAGGCTCAAACGGTAGAATAATAATAATCGATCAAATCAAAAGTTCTATAGCAATTGGGGAAACTAGTATTCGTACACATAAAAAAATATATTTTATATATATAAAACACTAAATATAAATCTTACTTCTGGTATAATGTATGTATATTGTATATAGATACATCATTACATGCTATTAAATAATAATATGAAACTAGATATATTTTTATTCTAACAGAAATTAATATTTTTTTTAATTTTACTGATGATTAAAGTGTTTTGTGAGATTAGGGATGGGAGATGCGAAAATTCCCAACAGTCGAATCTCCAACTATGACAGACTAAAATACCGCTCCGCCATCACTAAAAAGAGGTGAAAAAAGCTTTTTTCATACTTTTGAACTTATTATCATTGGTTATTATATTTAGGACCAAATTTTTATATAATAAAACTACTTTACATTAAAATAAATTGTAAAACTAGATGACGGGCACTCGTAGAGCGCATACCTTCGCCGCGCTTATAAATGAGCTTGACCTTCTACCTGTTCGGTCCCAAAATCTAATAAACTGGTTCCTGGATAATGACCAATTGTCCCACCAAATTTCAGGCAATATGGGTGAATTCTCTTCGAGTTATAAATAACCTCCTTTGACCTGATTGCTCCCAAAATTTTACCTGATGGTAGAATATTTTTAAATTCTACCCAAAATTCACCAATCGTCCTACCAAATTCCAGTTAATTTGGTTCAATAATTTTTGAGTTATGCGAATAGCAAGATGACAAATAAATAAATGCCGCCTAAAATATAACATTCCGCAAAATGCGAAGGTAACAAGAGTAATTAACTAATAATAAAAACTGTCATTTCTTTTTTCAAGCTTTCGATTTATTCAAAAATCATCCACAGGAAACCTAATTTTAACTTAAAGATACACAATTTATATTCTCTAATCTCTTATCTAGGATACAGACTTATTTATAAATAAAAACTTACAATATAAATAAATACCTAGCGAAAGTTTATGTTTGGGTAGAGTATTTAGGTTTTGTCTCCAATGTCCTCAAACGTAAATTATCAACTTTGATCAATAAGTTGCATCTTATTCCATCGGCAATATGTTTAACTATAAAGACAAACTTCGACCTTAACCTGTTTCCAATGTTTTATATAAATTCACTTTTGGACAGTGTTTTGCCGCCTATACATTCGAAACACGGAAACAACTAAAGATGAGAATTAATCAACCCAGAGGGTTTCCTTCAGAAACCTCTTTATCGTTTTATCTAACTCTGAAGATTGAAACATTTTAGAACATTCTTTCGACCTAAATGATCCGTTTTCAGAGATTTGAAAATTTTGACTACCTGCAATACTTTCGATTTGAGGACATTGCAGGATTTGAGATTTAGCCCCAACTCAATTCACATGGGGCTTCTACTCAATTGTTTTTTATTTAGAATGACTCACTCGTGGTTGGTAAATTCGACCACGGATAGTTCCATCAGGAAGATTCCACCGGCGTTGAAAGCCAGATGTGGAAAATTCCACCACTGAAGATTCCACCATTTTTGAAAAATAAACAAACAAACAGTATTAAAAAAAACTGAATTTTATGGCTTAATTTCACTGAATCTAAGATCAACTATGAGAATAACTTCAATTATACGTACTATATTTAAAAGTTACTCTCATATTTGATCTACGATTCAGTGAAATAAGACCATAAAATGTATGCTCTTGGATCTAGGTGATTTATAATTATAAATGAGCGAATCTTTCTTATTTCTCAGTTTCAGCTTTTAGCGTGGCAGATTTAAATAGAAACATATATTGGTACAATTAAAAATTTGAGTGATAGATAATTATACTAAATTAAATTTATATAACAAAATAATATCTTTAATTTGAGTTTCAACATATATATGGCTATAATTTAAAGGAGAATCAAACGAGATCTATATTGTAGACCAGTGTAGCAACGGAACTTTATTTGTTGAATTTTCACAATTTAAACTTTATTAAACTTTTTTATTAATTCATATTTAAACTTCAGATACGCTTTAATCAATCGTTTGATCTGTCTCTTATTTCGTTTGTTCGCCTTAGCTATCCCTTAGACATTGACTTAGCAAAACCTATACTTATAACTTCTTAACTTTTAAACTCGTGAAAGTTGTTCGGTTACCACAAAAACACATTTTTATTTTAAATAAGTTTTAATTAGTATCATACATTCTGTAAATGAAATCCAACATTATGCGGTGGAACTTCCCATGATGGAATTTTCCAGCGGTGGAATATTCCGTGGTGGAACTTTCCAGCGATGGAACTTTCCGTGGTAGAATTTTCCACGGGGGAATTTAACTAGAACCGATTTACTTTCTGTAATTTTAATTTATTTTAATTTTGTTGTGTACCTATCTATTTATATTGTAATTAAAGATAGGATTAATTTTTATTTATAAATAGTCTATATCCTAGATAAGAGATTAGAGAATATAAATTGTGTATCTTAAGTTAAAATTAGGTTTCCTGAGGATGATTTTTGAATAAATCGAAAGCTTGAAAAAAGAAATGGCAGTTTTTAGTATTATTCGTGTTTTATATTTTATTTTGAAATTGAGGTTTCAAAGACAAAATCTATTACTTAATATTATATATTATATAAAGTTATTATTTTTATTATATTAAGTAATATTGCTATCCAATATTTGTTTTCAAAATAAAGAAAAGTTCGGCCAAATGTCATTTGGCCAAGTATCCGTCAACCAATGGAGGCAATGACTTGATGGTCACAAGTTGCTAACGATTCCTACGTGGTCAACTTGATCTCTCTATAGTTTGACTTTGGCTTAAATAATCACTAATATCTGAAATTGTTTGGTTCGTGATATCCTTAACTTCTTCTTTCGACAGATTTATGGTGAATTGTGGTTCCGATATCGCGACTGAGCCCAAATCTGTCAATTTAAAAGGATCAAGTGTAGTTTAAGGACCCCAGCTCAATCTGGGTTCCTTAAACTACACTTGGGTTAACACTGGGGTCCTTAAACTACACTTGGGGTATAGTTTGAAAATTTGGGGTCCTAAAATTATACTTGATCCTTATTTTGTTATATAATTATTTTCTTTCATTATAATGATTATTATATATTCATATGTTAGTTACGATTTCCTTATATTGGACAAAATTTTGTTATTATTTCCTAATATTGATATCATTTTAACTAGATAATTGCCTTTGCTTCATCCATTCAATGGCCGGTAGTGGATCTTCACCAAGTAGAGGTAGAATTTCTGTTTGAAATGTTGCTCTGTCCATTTTTTTTTTGTTGCTCTGAACACCTTAGTTTTTGATTTGAAGAATTATTTTGATTTGATTGCAGTGAAGACATGCAGAACGCCGTAGCATAGAACATTCAAAAATTCACTGGGGTCCTTAAACTACACTTGTGTTAACACTGGGGTCCTGAAAGTACACTTGGGGTATAGTTTGAAAATTTGGGGTCCATAAAGTACACTTGATCCATTTAAAATACTGCTCCGCATTTAAATTCAATTGTGGAGTTTCGAAGGATTTGAGTTTCATTGTATTTAGTTCGTTTCGAACCACAGTGGAGCGTACCACTTCATTGGGCAATTGGATAAAATGTTTAGTTAGCGAGAGTGTTCTCAGGTTGTCACATAGAATCTTCATGTTTAAGAGTGTTTTGTATAATCTCCCATGAAAAGGGCAGTTAATTTTCTATTCATCTCTTAAATCCTCTATAGTGGAGTAAAATCTCTATACTGAACTAGTTTAAGTACACTATAGAGCAGGGGTGGGCAAATGCAGCACTCAGTGCTATTTTGGCCCTCAGAGCGGCACTCGTGCCACCAGGGTAAAAGTGCTTTATTTTCTTCCAAAGAAAATTTAGAATATTAAGCACTGACTGCTTTATAAATTACTAGGATAATATAGAAGAGGATGGTCAACTAATTGAGGAACAGTATATTTGTAATGACCTTGATACCATAGTAATTTATCCTGTGAATTTGTGAGTTACTTATTATTACTTATGCAAGATAGCTCACTTTTGTTTTTATTGTGAATAAATTTCACATGAAGAAAAAAATTATTATGTATCATTTATTAATCGTTGTACATGTACGTACTTCAATTAAATCTACCACCTCATTATGTAATTATTCAGTATCCCCAGCAATTTAGAAAACGAAAAGAAAATTGGCACTGAGATTCCATCTTTCGGCACTGAATAACACAATGTGTGCCCACCCCTGCTTTAGAGTATAGACTATAGATTCTAGAATGTTCAGATTTCACTCTGAATCCTGAGCTTTCATCTATAGTAATATACTGAAGTATTGCAAGAAACTATATATGTAATTTTGCAGTAGCCAATTCATTCATCGTGGAACCTGTAATGGAATTGACGGAGCTTCCGAAATTGAATCTTCAACGCTTAGATTTACCAAAGAGATGTGATGTGTTAAATCTAGCTCAAAATCGTTCTAAACTACTGGATATGTTAATTTCAGATCCCTCAAAAGAACGGTATATGGTTGATTAAGTTTTGGCTGGTTGCGAGATACTAGTTTTGAAAAAATATAAGAATCTTGAACTACTTCAAATTGCAATGGGACATGAACCCTATCTTTCTGGTGAAGAAGCAAGTCAATTTTTATAAGAATATTCTGACTCTCTTCAAACAATACACCACGTTGACTAAGATTCACATAAAAAATATAAGAAAAAGTTTTAATGAAGTAGTAGTTAACCCATATTCAACAATATAGGTTTCAAGAAAAATCCAACTATTCTGATTCTTTTTGGACTTCAACCATTAGTAAAACCTCATAATGTTATACATTATTGACCATGTTGATCTTTAATTAAAATATTTAAACCATCAATGTTTCATTCTTTGGAAGATTATTATCCATCCTAATTCTATAGCCAATTTTAAATGAGGGAAATGATTATAATGATTAGAAATTATAGTAGGTTCAGCTAGGATATTATTTTGGCAAACTTGTAGTTACGATTCTGTTATTACAGTTGCATCTTCTTACTGTTCTCAAAGTTCTTTCCGATTAGGTTTGGCCCTTTTTTTGAGCCCGCGGTTTTTCTATATAGCATGCATGGACATCTTGCCTGTTTGCTTAAAGTGAGGACATGTTAAAATGGATGAGTACATATTAAATACCAGCTATTCTTATAAATCTAGTATTACTTTCATGCAAAGATTATTATCAAATAATGACTTCCTCTCTATAATTACGATAGGAGCTTACTAGTTATCAGAGAAGGCGATCTTACTTTTACTATCTCATATAATTAGGATTGATTTAGTATTACCGAAAGTAAAGTATGATAGAAATTATTAATCTTTCAGTAATTGGACACTGACAGTTATCGGAATGTGGAGAATCAACATAGATCATTAATGTTATAATGTTCAAACACGAATGTGATTGAATGTTAAGCCGGGTTTCCACTGAGGCAACACAGACAACATGTAGCATGCGACTTCTCTGTCTTTCAACCAGAGTTTCGCATACGGCTTTCAATAAAGAGACACGAAGCATGCAGCAAAGCGACAGCTTCGTTGCTTGTAGCATGCTGCATGCTCTGTTGCCTGTTGCTTGCCACAAGACTAATTATTCAACCAGTTCAACAAAAATGAAATCAGATTCCAAACTTTGAGCGCCAATGCAATCAACTGAAACATGGAATAGACTCAATAGAGGTTTCAGAAAAATACTCATGCGAAGATAGTGAAATATTATCTGATGAATAAGAGATCTTCATTTATACCAGACCTTTTTATTATGTTTGATATTTAATGTTATAATGTGTTTTCTCTATATAATGATATAAATGTATATAAAAGAAAGATTTAGTTAAATTATTTACTTCATTAAGTTATTTAAATAATGAATTATGTGTTGTTCATACACCACACTTTGACTATGAATAATCTCTAACGTTTGTTTATTGGTAAATATTGTAGGATGTCATTGACCATTTTCTAATCCAAATTTCTAAACAAAGAAAATGCGACATTGTTTGGCATAACTAATGAATTATTTGGTCATCAATACTATAAAAATTCTCTTCGTTGCCGGCAACAAAAATCCTTCCCATCAGTGGTGGGAAGCCGTTCAACGCTAGGCAACAAGCTAAATCTTGCCATTTGCAGCAGGCAACAGGCCAACGTGTAACCACATGCAGCATGCTACGCATTTGCATGCTACACGTTGCCTTATGTTGAACTGGTTGAAATACATTTTGCCCCTGCGGCAATGTAGCATGCTGCATGTCTGTGGAAACCTGTCTGAAGCCTATGAAGTCGCATGCTACATGTTGCCTCAGTGGAATTCCGGCTTTAGCTGCTTCATTAGCTAGGAAATCAACAGTTTTATTGTCAATGGTATTGATGCACCGATAATTGGGCCCCAAGAAATGGGCTTAAGATATTTAAAATATAGAATATTCCTAATATGAAAAAATATTCCCGTTATGCAAAATATATTCTCGTTACTAAATATATTCTCGTTATGAACCATTTTTATTTCATGAATAAATACTATTTTTTATGAAACTATTATATCTTTATGTTCAGAGATAGGCCATGTAAGCAAAAATTTCCTAGATACAGCAAAAATAGTCTATAATGAACTCCTGCACTGTATAGTGATTGAGTTAGGATGTAGCCAATAGAAAATATGAAAACGGGTATTATAGAAGAGGCAACAATAGAAAATAAGAATGTAGTTATTTCAGAAGACTTGCCTACCAAGATAATATTGTTCAATATTGATAAGTTTTATAAATTAACATTACAAAATGCATTCTTGTATTAATATAACTGTGACTGAACTTTGTCAGATGATGTACACTACACATTGCATCCATATGACATGTTTCAAATTAACATGACTTATTAAAACAGTTCATAGTTTTCCAGTACACTTAAACATGAGATTAGCATCTAAATGTTATTTAAGGGTTTGCTATAATATACCTATCCCTTATCATCTTATCATGTTTATCATCTTATCACACACTTTAATGAATAAAGAATAAAAAGAATATGAGGTATATCTTTAGTGAATATAAAGCATATTTCAGAGTATAAAATAATATATGTAGAAAATATTTCTCAAGAGAATATGAAGCATATTTCAAAGATAATATTGTCACAACACTAATAATAACAAAGTAACACCTCTTTATTATATCCACTGCCTTTATTGTTTCTGGGCACAATTGTCTTGGGGCCCAATTGTAGTGGGGCGCAATGGTTGGTCGACGGTGAACCTTAACCAACTGGAGGATCATGACAATCAGTCTCTCTGCTGCCAGAGTGGTCACCAATATCTCTGCCTGTGAAACGAAAAAGTGATATCCTAGATATTCAACATAGGTCAACTTCATTTCCACCAGGGAAGTGGATTCCTGCACCTGTTCTACCAGATTCAAGCTTAGAGCTGTCCGTAAATCAGGTCTTGGTTGAACCCTCCACTGCGTGGTCGGAGACCTCAGAGGTCAACTTTTATCTCACTTGTAGATCAAATGGAGGGCTGCTTAGATCTCCTGGGAAGGGTAGAACAGATACGGTCCATGGAGTTCCTGTCAAACCAAATCACATGGCTCTGATGAGCTTAAGCGTCTTTGATATAACAACCCCTTCATAAACCCATTTGCTTCAACCGGTAGGCACCTGTTACCGCTGCCCCCTTGAGAAAATAGGTCAGAAGCAACTCTAATGCGGCTGTGGGCATTCCTGGATAGGTTGATGAAACGGCATCACAAACCTTCCGCTGCTATGAAGACGGTTTCAGGTCGCATGTCCGAGTCTCCAGTCCCGCCCCACAAACTGTACCAGCGTAGCTCATAATAGGTCGGATTATGGGAGTGAAAATCGACATCATGACCTTTGGAGAAAGTCCCCAAGTCTGTCCAACTGCTCACCTATATAGTAGGAGGCATCTATTGGCTTTAGCAGACTTATCAACTATATGAGGTATTCAATTCAGCTTTGAGTTCAGAATCTCTTCAAGATATGTTACTTTGTCCCCAAGCCAAATTTCTTGCCCCACAAGTCTTAAGAGGTGGTAGTTCTATTTGTGTTTCAATGTAAGCATAGATGTAAAAAAAATTATTGCACAAAGATAGTCTAGATTCTCTAGCCCTATCATCTACATCCTACAGTCATCAAACCCACTCGGAGGGTTGCCCCTGGCATCATGGACGATTCTCCAGAGCTACGGTTCGTCTTTGAACTACTATTGAGACAAAATATTGTATTTAACACTTTATTGTATTTAACACTTTATCTACCGTATGTAAAAATTAGTCTATTATGTGTAACACTTTCTCTGCCGTATTCAACACTGTTTACCGTATTTAACACTATGTTTACCGTATTTAATTCTTTATTTACCATATTTAACATTTTATCTACTGTATTTATCACTTTATCTACCGTATTTAACCATGGACCGACAATTGCTCCAAAGACAATTAGGCCCTTGACAATTGTGCCCCAAGACAACTGAGCCTAGTACAATTTTGTCCCTGAAAAATTTAGTTCGTTATTACAGTAATATTGATCTTCACTTCAGTTAATACAGTAGACTTTGATGAAAAACGGACTCGAATGCATCCCGGAGTATTAAGATTTTGCTTTTGTATGCATGCACAATTGCACATGTAATATTTAACTTTTATTTACTGTTTTATCAAGGTTTGAATAGCCTGTTTTGCTCGCACATACTTGACAATAACCCCCCAGTACCTACTAATAGAGTGACAATAACCCCCCAGTACCTACTAATAGAGTGACAACAACCCCCCAGTAGTGACAACGGTCATAATGTTTGCTCGACTTGGATGGACTTAACCAGTATAGTTATACAGTAGCTGCTGTACAAGTTTGTGACTATCAGAGAAAAGAGTCACTGTGATGATGTACTATCAGAGAAAAGAGTCACTGTGATGATGTACTATCAGAGAAAAGAGTCACTGTGATGAGGTACTATCAGAGAAAAGAGTCACTGTGGTGATGTACTATCAGAGAAAAGAGTCACTGTGATGATGTACTATCGGAGAAAAGAGTCACTGTGATGATGTACTATCAGAGAAAAGAGTCACTGTGGTGATGTACTATCAGAGAAAAGAGTCACTGTGATGATGTACTATCAGAGAAAAGAGTCACTGTGATGATGTACTGTAAGAGAAAAAGTTACTGTGATGATGTACTATCAGAGAAAAGAGTCACTGTGATGAAGTACTATCAGAGAAAAGAATCACTGTGATGATGTGCTATCAAAGAAAAGAGTCACTGTGATGATATACTATCAGAGAAAAGAGTCACTGTGATGGTGTACTATCAGAGAAAAAGTCACTGTGATGATGTACTATCAGAGAAAAGAGTCACTGTGATGATGTACTATCAGAGAAAAGAGTCACTGTGTTGATGTACTATCAGAGAAAAGAGTCACTGTGATGATGTACTATCAGAGAAAAGAGTCACTATGATGATGTACTATCAGAGAAAAGAATCACTGTGATGATGTATTATCAGAGAAAAAGAGTCACTGTGATGATGTACTATCAGAGAAAAGAGTCACTATGGTGATATACTATCAGAGAAAAGAGTCACTGTAATGATGTACTATCAGAGAAAAGAGTCACTCTGATGATGTACTATCAGAGAAAAGAGTCACTGTGATGATGTACTATAAGAGAAAA
>CANNZV010003780.1:0-54558 GCA_947561585.1 Caprella mutica | reverse complement strand
GAAAAAAGTCACTGTGATGATATACTATCGGAGAAAAGAGTCACTGTGATGATTACTATCAGAGAAAAGAGTCACTGTGATGATGTACTATCAGAGAAAAGAGTCACTGTGATGATGTATTATCAGAGAAAAAGAGTCACTGTGATGATGTACTATCAGAGAAAAGAGTCACTATGGTGATGTACTATCAGAGAAAAGAGTCACTGTAATGATGTACTATCAGAGAAAAGAGTCACTGTGATGATGTATTATCAGAGAAAAGAGTCACTGTGATGATGTACTATCAGAGAAAAGAGTCACTGTGATGATGTATTATCAGAGAAAAAGAGTCACTGTGATGATGTACTATCAGAGAAAAGAGTCACTATGGTGATGTACTATCAGAGAAAAGAGTCACTGTAATGATGTACTATCAGAGAAAAGAGTCACTGTGATGATATACTATCGGAGAAAAGAGTCACTGTGATGATGTACTATCAGAGAAAAGAGTCACTGTGATGATGTACTATCAGAGAAAAGAGTCACTGTGATGATGTACTATCAGAGAAAAGAGTCACTGTGATGATGTACTATCAGAGAAAAGAGTCACTGTGATGAAGTATTATCAGAGAAAAAGAGTCACTGTGATGATGTACTATCAGAGAAAGAGTCACTGTGATGATGTACTATCAGAGAAAAGAGTCACTGTGATGATGTATTATCAGAGAAAAAGAGTCACTGTGGTGATGTACTATCAGAGAAAAGAGTCACTGTAATGATGTACTATCAGAGAAAAGAGTCACTGTGATGATCAGAGAAAAAGAGTCACTGTGGTGATGTACTATCAGAGAAAAGAGTCACTGTAATGATGTACTATCAGAGAAAAGAGTTAATGTGATGATGTACTATCAAAGAAAAGTCACTGTGATGATGTACCATCAGAGAAAGAATAATGTATTTCATTAGTAGAAATTTATGCACCCAAACAAGTCTTTAAATATCTATATCCGTAAATGTTAATTTCTTATCGTTATCGAATAGTGAAATTAGTGCACCACGTAAAGATACTAAACTCTCTATCTCAATAGAGCATGAACAGAGTTTTTTCTGTAGTGAGGATTGTCGTTAGGGGTGATGAGTAGGTCATTTGACTGCCTATTTCCTCTGCAGTGGGCAGAGTTTCACTATCCTCAATACTGCGGTTCACTGCCCTGTTTTTAGGCCACAGCCCTCCAGTTAGGCTCTGTGTACTTGAATGGAATGTGGCCCAGCTTGTCAATATGATACATTGGGTGTGTATTCCATGCAATTAACTTGAAAATGGGAAGCAATTCTTGTAGAGTTACATTTCTAAGAATTGTCTTCAAGTCGAATAGTCCCTCTGAATTGTACCTACCTAACTAATTCAATGTCAGTATTTTGAGGCAATGTCCTGCATGTTGATGAGACGTTCCGTAAATCATTTCGCTAAACATTGTTCAATGTTCCAAATGTAACCGCATACTAGCAATAAATATCAATGTGTCGATACTTACTCTTCAAATCTCAGAGATGAGTAGTTAATAATCAGTTATTATCCTTTGGCATGCAAATTAGTACTCATTTAGATGTTTTAGATCTAGAGATACAGTTAATTGTGTACTAAGAGCTGTCTGCAATAATTAGTAACGTTACGCATTGCTGCTATTTTTAACTTATATGAACTTGCCTCTATTTTAAACTTTTTAATTTACTTTTCACTTACATCAAATTAACACTAAAAGAACAAATAACATTCATTTTAAACCAAGTTTTTAATATCAAATTTCCTGTAGCACTACATATTTCTCGGTAGAAATTATTAATTTACTTTGAATTTCCAAATAGATATTCTAGCAGTGTGTTTTTGGTAGTGAAACTCTAGAATAAATAACCTGGAGACTGTGAAAGCACTCTGTTGACTTTTCTATTTGTACCTTTGTCTTTATTAATGCCACTAATTCTAAACTAGAATTCTTTTCTCTATTATCAGATTTTATTTTTATTATTGAGTTGCCTTTCATTCAGAATTAGTAAGACTGAATATTTATCAAGAAAATCGCCAGGTTATAAACCAACTCCAGCTAACTAAAATATGATGTTGCAAAACAATGTCTCCACATTATTCTTAATATTAACTATTGCTTTAATTCTAAAACTCCTGACGCAATGCTATTTAAGGCAACTCTAACGAATTAAGTTCCTGTTCATCATTTCCTCCGCATCACGACACAAGATGTAATATTCTACCTAAGTTTTTACTTTCATTTCCATGAGTTAATTTAAGGTGAGAATTAAGGTGGCACAGGAAAGTGAATCATAGGAAATATTATTCAGTCATTCATTGAACAGAACATTTACTCTTTCAAGTTAAACCGGAGTTAAAACTGTAGAAGAAAGGCTCTGTCACAGTTAGTAAGAACTAACTGCTCTGTCTCAGTTAGTCAGAACTAACTGCTCTGTCTCAGTTAGTCAGAACTAACTGCTCTGTCTCAGTTAGTCAGAACTAACTGCTCTGTCTCAGTTAGTCAGAACTAACTGCTCTGTCTCAGTTAGTCAGAACTAACTGCTCTGTCTCAGTTAGTCAGAACTAACTGCTCTGTCTCAGTTAGTCAGAACTAACTGCTCTGTCTCAGTTAGTCAGAACTAACTGCTCTGTCTCAGTTAGTCAGAACTAACTGCTCTGTCTCAGTTAGTGAGTTACTCGCCAGTTTCTCTGGTGACCTCTAGCACTAACTAGCCGTGCTTGCTCTCGTGCTTGGAAATGACGCTAAGACAAAGATATTGCTGGTCAAGCGTCATAAGGACGGCTAAATTACGTCTTTTTATTGATATTATATATCATAAAGACTCACGCAATGCGTATGAGTAGGTAATAACTGCATTCGACTCAGTTATTTTCTTTGGATGCATTGAATTCAGTGGAAGGTCATTTTACCGCGACATCAAATATGGTCATGAATTTCTATGAAGGTGATGATTACATCTCTCTCGAAATGAACCCTAATGTGAACTTCCTCTTTATTATTAATTGCCTTTTCTTTTAGTCATTGCATTAATCATTAAGGAGAATAATAGTGATGTATCGTGCGTTTCTTTGTATCTAATATCATCATTTCTCATCACAGTTCCATATAGATCATAAATCTTGACCTCCACCCATGTATGGAAGTTAAATTACTTTAGAAAAATAGAATAAATTCGTGATGAGGAAATGGTGTCTTCGCGTCATTGCTTGCAAGTCGCTATAGAATTATGAGGGAAAACTTTATTGTACCTCATTAGTTATTTAAAGTAAATAACCTCACCATTTATAATAGAAGTAAAAGTTATAAATTGTTTGTCACATTATTCAGTGTTTTGATGATATCATTAGAACTTAATATAAATTAGTGAGTTTTAGACTTCAAATTTAACGCGGTTAAATATCATATTTGTATATGTACTTGACCTGTTCATGTATAAAATAAATATCCAAGTGCTTACGGGTACATACAGGGTGGGGCGTAAGTTTGGAAGCAATTTTTCAAACATTAATATAATTCTTAAAAATAAGTTCATAAGTAGGTGATAGGGTTTGAACTATAGTAGAGACACTACATTATGACGTGGCAGTGTTATTTTTTACAAAAATTTAGTCAATTCAAAAATGTCAGACAAAAGAGAAGCCATTATTGCTCTACACCGTGCCGGGAAGTCAGATTCCGTCATTTCAAAGACTCTCTCAATAGCGAGATCGACTGTTTGGAAGTGTGTGAAGCGTTTTAATGAGAGAGGAGACTTGACTGATTGTCCAAGAAGTGGTAGACCACGCTCACAACGCACCAAACAACTGATAAAATGTGCCCGAGAGAAGATCAGGAGGAACCCGAAAAGGTCAATACGATTGTTAGCCAAAACAGCTAATGTGAGTCCCAGAACAATGAGAAGAGTTGTCAAAGGAGACCTAAAGATGTCCTCTTTCACCCTCCAAAAGAGACAGACTCTGTCAGAAGCTGTAAAGAAAAAGAGATTGGAGAGAAGCAAAGCACTTCTGAGAGAATTGAAGTCTGGCACGGCTGATGAAATTGTTTGGTCTGACGAAAAAAATTTCACAGTGGAAATGGCTCACAACCGGAGGAATGACAGAATAATTGGTAAAAGAGCAAAAGACATCCCATACAACCAAAAAACTGTCCACAGAACCATGAAACCTGCTTCAGTAATGGTCTGGGCCGCCGTTTCAGAAACTTGGAGATCTCCTTTAATTTTTGTGGAAGAAGGCGCCAAAATCAATGCTAAATGTTATATTGAGAATATTTTGACACCAATGTTGGAGTCAGCTAAGGATCACTTCGGTAATGACACTCTATGGACATTTCAGCAAGACGGCGCGACTTCACATACTGCAAATGTCACTCAAAACTGGTGCCATGACCATCTTCCACGGTTTTGGTCCAAAGAAATGTGGCCTCCCTGCTCCCCAGATGTTAATCCTATGGACTTTTCGGTATGGTCCATTCTTGAATCAAAGGCCTGTGGTAAATTCCATCGCAGTGTGGATGATTTAAAGCGTTCGCTCCAGAGATCTTGGAAGAAAATTTCACAAGAACAGTTGCGTGCCGCAGTAGGAGGAGTTCGGAGGAGATTTGAGGCTGTTATTAAAAACAAGGGGGGACATTTTGAATAAATTTATGATTTTTGAATTCTTAAAACCCTTATGTAATAATACATAACTGTAAATTATTAAATATATTTTTCGTTGGATTATAATATGCACTTTCATTTGCTTCCAAACTTACGCCCCACCCTGTATATGAGTCTAGGACATTTCATACACGGACATCTCGTCCACGGACATTTCATACACGGATAATTCGCGCAACTGAAATTTCGTCCAATGGACGAAATTTCATATTATTTTTCACTATCACATTGATACTCAGGTGTAGATATATAATATTATTGTAGTGATTTAAGTCGAAACATTTCTTATGAGCACATAAAAAATGTTTATCTATCGAATACAGTTATGAAATTATATATGCTAGACGGATTACCTATATCTTTAGTTATTTACCTCCTATAATATTTTGCATTACTTAATAAGTTGTGAGTATCTACAATATGGAACTGAAATAACAGGGTACTGACAAGAATGTGGTTCATTTGACAGCTGAGGTAAGATGATGAAGAATTGCATTATAATGCATCCCTTCATGTATCTAACACTAAGGTTATTAACACTGAATTCTTAATAACCACAAAACGAAGGTGACTTGAAGTGACTATTAAGACTAGCCCCACTTCTATTACCAAAATCACTACTCAATCCTATTACAAATGATAATAAGAACGGGGTAGTTTTCAAGTTACTATATAATGGTTACTCCTGAAATATTTTTTACACTTACATTTACATACATGTACACGTTCATTTACATACATGTACACGTTCATTTACATACATGTACACGTTCATTTACATACATGTACACGTTCATTTACATACATGTACACGTTCATTTACATACATGTACACGTTCATTTATATACATGTACACGTTCATTTACATACATGTACACGTTCATTTACATACATGTACACGTTCATTTACATTCATGTACACGTTCATTTACATTCATGTACACGTTCATTTACATTCATGTACACGTTCATTTACATTCATGTACACGTTCATTTACATACATGTACACGTTCATTTACATACATGTACACGTTCATTTACATACATGTACACGTTCATTTATATTCATGTACACGTTCATCTACATACATGTACACGTTCATTTATATACATGTACACGTTCATTTATATACATGTACACTGCACACGTACATTTGCATACAAAATATTTGCTAGCAGCAGAATAGGAAGTTATTCACCATTTTTAAATTATTATAATTCTCCTTTTAGTTCCTATTGCTCGGGGTAAATTGTTCGAAATGTTAACTTAACGTTGTCAAGATTTGAAGATAATTTCAAAGGTCTTTATGTAGGTTTTTATAGTATGATATATATTATAGGTTTCAAAAAGATATATTTTTTTAATTATTATTGTTTTCTATAATTACATTTCTAATCAATTCAATAAATACAATTAATTTAATAGTATGCTAGAGAACGTTGTTTGAAATTATTTTAGATCTATTTTGTTCCAATAATTCACTCAAAATTGTTTGTAATTAGATAGAAACAAATAGAAGTGAGTTTTTTGCATGAAACTACATTAACAATAGACATATTTTACCAATATTATTCCTTCATTAAAAAACATATAATCTTTTTTTGGTCTGTTAAATAAACAGACTGAATAGAAAATGATAAAGTACAATAAACTAAGGCTAATTAACTAAGTACAAAAAACTAAGGCTAATTAACTAAGTACAAAAATCTAAGGCTAATTAACTAAGTACAAAAAACTAAGGCTAATTAACTAAGTACAAAAAACTAAGGCTAATTAATTAATACAGTAAACTAAGGCTAATTAACTAAGTACAAAAACTAAGGCTAATTAACTAAGTACAATAAACTAAGGCTAATTAACTAAGTACAATAAACTAAGGCTAATTAACTAAGTACAAAAAACTAAGGCTAATTAACTAAGTACAAAAAACTAAGGCTAATTAACTAAGTACAATAAACTAAGGCTAATTAACTAAGTACAAAAAACTAAGGCTAATTAACTAAGTACAAAAAACTAAGGCTAATTAACTAAGTACAAAAAACTAAGGCTAATTAACTAAGTACAAAAAACTAAGGCTAATTAACTAAGTACAATAAACTAAGGCTAATTAATTAAGTACAACAAACTAAGGCTAATTAATTAAGTACAATAAACTAAGGCTAATTAATTAAGTACAATAAACTAAGGCTAATTAATTGAGTACAATAAACTAAGGCTAATTAACTAAGTACAATAAACTAAGGCTAATTAATTAAGTACAATAAACTAAGGCTAATTAATTAAGTACAACAAACTAAGGCTAATTAATTAAGTACAATAAACTAAGGCTAATTAATTAAGTACAATAAACTAAGGCTAATTAATTGAGTACAATAAACTAAGGCTAATTAACTAAGTACAATAAACTAAGGCTAATTAACTAAGTACAATAAACTAAGGCTAATTAATTCAGTACAATAAACTAAGGCTAATTAACTAAGTACAATAAACTAAGGCTAATTAATTAAGTACAATAAACTAAGGCTAATTAATTAAGTACAACAAACTAAGGCTAATTAATTAAGTACAATAAACTAAGGCTAATTAATTAAGTACAATAAACTAAGGCTAATTAATTGAGTACAATAAACTAAGGCTAATTAACTAAGTACAATAAACTAAGGCTAATTAACTAAGTACAATAAACTAAGGCTAATTAATTCAGTACAATAAACTAAGGCTAATTAATTAAGTACAATAAACTAAGGCTAATTAATTAAGTACAATAAACTAAGGCTAATTAATTAAGTACAATAAACTAAGGCTAATTAATTAAGTACAAAATACTAAGGCTAATTAATTAATACAGTAAACTAAGGCTAATTAACTAAGTACAATAAACTAAGGCTAATTAACTAAGTACAATAAACTAAGGCTAATTAATTAAGTACAATAAACTAAGGCTAATTAATTAAGTACAATAAACTAAGGCTAATTAATTAAGTACAAAATACTAAGGCTAATTAATTAATACAGTAAACTAAGGCTAATTCACTAAGTACAATAAACTAAGGCTAATTAATTAAGTACAATAAACTAAGGCTAATTAATTGAGTACAATAAACTAAGGCTAATTAATTAAGTACAAAATACTAAGGCTAATTAATTAATACAGTAAACTAAGGCTAATTAACTAAGTACAAAATACTAAGGCTAATTAATTAATACAATAAACTAAGGCTAATTAATTAAGTACAAAATACTAAGGCTAATTAATTAATACAGTAAACTAAGGCTAATTAACTAAGTACAATAAACTAAGGCTAATTAACTAAGTACAATAAACTAAGGATAATTAATTCAGTACAATAAACTAAGGCTAATTAATTAAGTACAATAAACTAAGGCTAATTAATTAAGTACAATAAACTAAGGCTAATTAATTAAGTACAATAAACCGAGGCTAATTAACTAAGTACAAAATACTAAGGCTAATTAATTAATACAGTAAACTAAGGCTAATTAATTAAGTACAATAAACTAAGGGTAATTAATTAAGTACAATAAACTAAGGCTAATTAATTAAGTACAATAAACTAAGGCTAATTAATTAAGTACAATAAACTAAGGCTAATTAATTGAGTACAATAAACTAAGGCTAATTAACTAAGTACAATAAACTAAGGCTAATTAATTCAGTACAATAATCTAAGGCTAATTAATTAAATACAATAAACTAAGGCTAATTAATTAAGTACAATAAACTAAGGCTAATTAATTAAGTACAATAAACTAAGGCTAATTAATTAAGTACAATAAACTAAGGCTAATTAATTAAGTACAATAATCTAAGGCTAATTAATTAAGTACAATAAACTAAGGCTAATTAATTAAGTACAATAAACTAAGGCTAATTAATTAAGTACAATAAACTAAGGCTAATTAATTAAGTACAATAAACTAAGGCTAATTAATTAAGTACAATAAACTAAGGCTAATTAATTAAGTACAATAAACTAAGGCTAATTAATTAAGTACAATAAACTAAGGCTAATTAATTAAGTACAATAAACTAAGGCTAATTTCAGATGTTTTCATACCTATATGGACACATGCAATACTCACTATAGGCTATAGTAGAGTAGATATATAATAAACTATACAGGAAGTATATCTTAGAGTAGTTGATATTTTATTGGAAAAGTATAGTGTACTTTTTACTTACAAATATTGGCACGTAAATTTTGTACTTTAAAGTCCATTAATACTACCATTAGATGTTTACTTTGTTATTTACATTGTTACATATAGCGGAGAAGTGGTCAGTGCAAGTATTAAATTATGCTCTATATATCTTAGGAATTAACCTCACTATTATTACTGTGATTTATTAAAGTTAATAAATTGTTTGTCATGAATTTAGCAACTTTTCATGTTAATTTTTTCCTTATTCGCAGTGCACGTTTTTGTTGATTATTTCCGTGATTATTTTCTTGGCTCTTCCCCTATTGTCATTTCTTGTCATTTTTCTGTCATTACTTGTCATTTTCAGTTACTTCCATGTCATTTTCTATCACTTCTTGTCATTTTCTATCACTTCTTGTCTTTTTGTGTCACTCTCATGTCATTTCCTGTCACTCTCATGTCATTTTCTGACACTTCTTGTCATTTTGTGTCACTTTCATGTCATTTCCTGTCACTCTCATGTCATTTTCTGACACTTCTGTCATTTTGTGTCACTCTCATGTCATTTCCTGTCACTCTCATGTCATTTTCTGACACTTCTTGTCATTTTGTGTCACTCTCATGTCATTTTCTGTCATTTCTTGTCATTTTCTGTTACTTCCATGTCATTTTCTATCACTTCTTGTCATTTTGTGTCACTTTCATGTCATTTTGTGTCACTTCTTGTCATTTTCTGTCACTTCTTGTCATTTTCTGTCACTTCATGTCATTTTGTGTCACTTCTTGTCATTTTGTGTCATTTCTTGTCATTTTCTGTCACTTTCATGTCATTTTCTATCACTTCTTGTCATTTTCTGTTACTTCCATGTCATTTTCTATCACTTCTTGTCATTTTGTGTCACTTTCATGTCATTTTGTGTCACTTCTTGTCATTTTCTGTCACTTCTTGTCATTTTCTGTCACTTCATGTCATTTTCTGTCACTCTCATGTCATTTTCTGTCATTTCTTGTCATTTTCTGTCACTTTCATGTCATTTTCTATCACTTCTTGTCATTTTCTGTTACTTCCATGTCATTTTCTATCACTTCTTGTCATTTTGTGTCACTTTCATGTCATTTTGTGTCACTTCTTGTCATTTTCTGTCACTTCTTGTCATTTTGTGTCACTTCATGTCATTTTGTGTCACTTCTTGTCATTTTGTGTCACTTCTTGTCATTTTGTGTCACTTCTTGTCATTTTGTGTCACTTCCATGTCACTTTCTGTCAGTATTTCCCGTTACCTCATTTCTATTTAATTAGGAATGCATCTCGATACTTTCCTGCACCCTAAAGTAAAATGAAGTACTTAAAAACAATGCGATTTAAGGAGACTGAATAATAATACATCTCTACCACAAATTAATTAGTAACAAATTTGACTGAATTTTAAAAAAATCAATCAAACCCGTATGTAACAAAAAACTACATATATATATTTTTCAGTTTCAATAAAATAATGATCTGTAGTTTACTGTTTTCAGTCGCTCTATCCTCAAAATGTCTGTGGTGAATGGAAGAGAAGGGAGTGAAGTCCCTTGAGCCCCGAACTGTTGTAATTTGGATTATGTATTGTCTTTTTTTCATTTTTACCATGTTTATAATATTTTTAACGCAACTTGCAGTTTTAGAGGATAGCGCTAGGGTTATGCTCTTCAATTACGAGGTCTTAGATTTTTGTGTTAGGTAGGCTCGTAGGCTTCATTTACTATCACCTCTTCCTTTTCCTCTTCCATCCGTGTGTGCAGTCACCGGTGCTTGTGTCCCTTTCGTCACATTCCTTGGTAAGTGACTGCATCCACTGAGTAGCTTTTCTGCTCCCATGAGCATTGTCACCTACGTTGATATGTGACTTTGTTCATGGAGCCACTTTCCCTTCTGACTGTCTCTTCCAGTCTTTTGTATTTTTTGACATTATATACATTATATCCATTCATCCACATCCTTTTATTTGATGCATTTAGCAAGTTTTGCTATTATACATCAAATTTGTATTACATGTGATATTTTATACTCAGAAAAAGTCTTTTTTCCGTGCTAACAATTTCCTGCAATAAAATTCCCTATTAATATCCTATTGATTATAAATAACAATGCTTCCTTCATATCCTCATTAAATTTACATAACTACTTTTTACTTATTTGAAATGTTTGTTTATTTAACGGCTTCTTTGTCACAGTGTTTAATATCACAGAAGGTCGAGTAGAGAAAAGAAGGAATTATTTAACACTGTGCAAATAAACAGCAAATAAATACTTCACTTCTTATTCCATATAATTATTATTCTTTTCCTCTACCATTAATATATTTATTATGAAGACTTTAT
Source organism: Caprella mutica (assembly GCA_947561585.1). NCBI lineage: Eukaryota > Metazoa > Arthropoda > Malacostraca > Amphipoda > Caprellidae > Caprella > Caprella mutica. The sequence goes on along the minus strand of CANNZV010003780.1, from coordinate 43,344 downwards.
TTAGCTTATTTTTATTCCATATTGATATCATTATTTGACCCCGACCCTTGTAATTGAAGAGTAAATACCATTTGCTTTTAATTAAAGTGTAAATAGATACATTTAATGAAATGAATTTATAGTGTAAATTGATTGCATGCCAAGGTATTATATTATATTGTTAGGTAATGATGAAATAACTAATAATTTACATATGAAATTTTAATAATGCTTTTTTTTAACTGCTCATTTTTTAGTCGTTGAAAAAATTTGTTGATGTATTTTTTTTCTTATCAATGTATAATTTAAGCTAAGACGTCAGAAGAACTACTCCTTTTCCTCAAGATGAGTAAGTGCAACTGTAAGAGGTAATAACCAAGGAATAACGAATGTATGGCTAAGGGACAGTAGTGAAAGTGAACAAAAAAGAAAATTGAAAAACAAAAACAAAATTTATGCAACTTTATATGAAAGGAAAAGTTACTGATTATTGGAATACTGATACCTAGTGCCAATTGATAAAACAAATATCTAAATAAAGACCATAATCAGGATGATCATTACATCACAGAGCAAAAAAATTACTCACATGTGGGTATTGGCATGCCAGTAATTACTCACATGTGGGTATTAGCATGCCAGTAATTACTCACATGTGGGTATTAGTTTGTTTGTAACTTCACTGCAAGGCAAATGAAATAGAAAGTAATTTATTACTCATCGTTCTTATTAATAATTCCTATCGACTAAATAGGCATGTAAATAGAAAGGAAAAAAGACTGTTAAAGTGTAGGTATAGCGTTGAGGTGTAGGTATAGCGCTAAGGTGTAGGTATAGCGCTAAGGTGTAGGTATAGCGCTGAGGTGTAGGTATAGTGCTGAGGTGTAGGTATAGTGCTGAGGTGTAGGTATAGCGCTAAGGTGTAGGTATAGCGCTGAGGTGTAGGTATAGCGCTGAGGTGTAGGTATAGTGCTGAGGTGTAGGTATAGCGCTGAGGTGTAGGTATAGCGCTAAGGTGTAGGTATAGCGCTAAAGTGTAGGTATAGCGCTAAGGTGTAGGTATAGCGCTGAGGTGTAGTTATAGCGCTGAGGTGTAGGTATAGCGCTAAAGTGTAGGTATAGCGCTAAGGTGTAGGTATAGCGCTAAGGTGTAGGTATAGCGCTAAGGTGTAGGTATAGCGCTGAGGTGTGGGTATAGCGCTAAGGTGTAGGTATAGTGCTAATGTGTAGGTATAGCGCTGATGTGTAGGTATAGCGCTGAGGTGTAGGTATAGCGCTAAGGTGTAGGTATAGCGCTAAGGTGTAGGTATAGCGCTAAGGTGTAGGTATAGCGCTAAGGTGTAGGTATAGCGCTAAGGTGTAGGTATAGCGTTGGCTAGTAAATAAGAGCGTGCCGCTCCGTAGCTTCAGTCGTAAGTAAGATTCCGCGCTGCGTACACCTCCAAGTTACGTGCTATAAAGGATTAACAAAGAAAAAGGTATGAGTTACTATTATTGTGTGGAGTGGATGATTAGTATTTGCATTGAGTATTTAAACAGCAAATGCTGTTGCTATTCTTTGCTAGCTACTTATTATGAAAAGATGAGGAAAATAGAACTGTGTCAATGTTTTTAAATGGTTCCGTAAATATTCAGTGTTTCTTATTTTATAAACCTTTGAGCCAATAATTTTCGTAATAGAAAAAACCTACAGTAACTATTTAGAAAGAGGCAGCACAGTGTTAGCGAATGGCTTAGCAGTCTTAGGAGTCACTGTAAACGCTTTCTATGATGCCCTTACATGGATACCAGCTCTTAGTTTGTAGAGAATAAGAGTACTCTAACCTCTTAGTTAAGGACTAAGAGTAGTCTAACCTCTTAGTTAAGGACTAAGAGTAGTCTAACCTCTTAGTTAAGGACTAAGAGTACTCTAACCTCTTAGTTAAGGACTAAGAGTACTCTAACCTCTTAGTTAAGGACTAAGAGTACTCTAACCTCTTAGTAAGGACTAAGAGTACTCTAACCTCTTAGTTAAGGACTAAGAGTACTCTAACCTCTTAGTTAAGGACTAAGAGTACTCTAACCTCTTATTTTATGTAGAATAAGGGTAATTTAAATTCATAGGTTCTAAATTTTTAATTTGGTTTCTTTATACCTAATGGATATTTTGAAAACTGAATCTATTTAGTTAATTTCCATAGTATGGGTATTTTCAAGTTATTAAATTAAGTACTTGTATCATTTAGTGAAATTACTTTCTTTTGCATTAAAAATCTATTCAGAAATGTTATAATGTGAAATAAAATGGAGAACATCTTAATAAAGTCTCATTCTTTATTATATACTAATATTTTAGACACAGAAAACATGTTTGAAATTAAATACATCTATTTACTATTTACAACAAAACACATTGCACCATAATATTAACCTCTAAATTAATATACTGGCTTCTAATAACGAAATATTAAAACTGACTAAATACATATTTTAAAAAAGGTAATATTATTTTATGTGATTGAATGTCAAATAGTTATAGTTTCCCATTTTCTTTAATGACAAATTTTAACATAAATCAATTTTACGGTACACTTCTAATATAAAGAACACGATTCTAAAAATATTCAAAGGTAGCTCTGGCGTATAGTTTTCAATCAGCATTATATTATACATATACATATATTTAGTTAACATTATTGCTTGAAGTAAGAATGAAATAATATTGCACTGAAAAATATTAGATAATTATTTGGCTCTACTAACCAATAACAAGACTGGTTATAGAATTATGATATCAAAATGTTATTTTAATGCTAGACCAGTTTAATGTACTACAGTAGAACTCCTCTATAGTGAATGTAGAGTCCTGAGAAAGAGAACTACTCCATATAGTGAACAAATATCCATTAGTCTGCCATAAAATGGTAACTAGTTTTCTAGAACTGATGCTGTTCATGGTAGACTAAAGAAAAAAAATTTGTCTATACGAGGTAATTCTCTAACTCAGGACTCTACATTAACTATAGGACTCCACTATAGAGAAGTCCTACTCCATCAAAGAAAAGAGTCTACCAATGATATCACAAATCACACTTTTCTATTTTCCTATTATTTTCAAATCTTATTTCTTTGTCACCGTGTACCTAAACCAATTTTAGAATATCTACAAGCATTACAAATAGTAAAGTTTCTTTTTGGAAATGTGAAATTAGTAAAGCGTCAAAAAATCATCACTTTTCTCTGCCTGTGACAGTGGTTATCATTTCAAGTGTTCGTGTCTCGTTAGCTTGGTGTGACACGTTCTCGTATCTTTCGCTTGGTTATCATTTTCACCGAATTCCATTGGTTAGCTCTCTTGCTTTTACGTGTGACCTTATTATCAAAACTAGTTTAGAAGAAGGTAGAAGAGCACAAAAAATGAATATAAAATGATATAACCTCCTTTTACTAATGATGGTGTTTTGCACTGCTCTGACCAAACAAATGACAATCAAGCAAAGTTATTGAACGAGTTCACAATAGCGACATTTGTGAATAATGAAGTGACGCAATATCCTGAATTCAAAACACTTTCTATTTTATTCCCTAATAAGAGCAGTGAATCGATAGCGATCGATGGCAACTGTCTACGGAGGAGATGCCACAGTTTGCCAAATCATTCAATAAATAAAACTTCTTTATTTGACTTTCATATTCACTGAAGGTATACTTAGGAACATTTAATATACCATGCGTACTAAAGAAGTTCAACAAGAGAGTTCTACAAACTGAAAAGTCGTTGCAAATAATAGTCTACAAAATAAATTAATGTTGTAATACTAAAAAAGGATAAAAGGAAATTGTTTCACTCATTCCTATGGCAACTTTCCACTTTCTAACCTCATTTATCAGATCTTTGAGATTAGAGGAAAAAAGTAGAGGAACAGAACGACTCTCATCACTTTAAAATGCAAGTTATTTTATCTCCTTTATTGTCGTAATAACTCATCTACTTCTTTCTGACTACAAAATACATTAAGGATATAAGGACATTCTACCCAAAGAAACATAGCGTTAACTCACCACCTGTTCTTCCACTTTCTTTTGCCCTGAGGGATGTAAGCTGAACTATAATCCTACAGGACCTGCCTTACCAGCTACAGTACAGACTGTAAGATGAACTATAATCCTACAGGACCTGCCTTACTAGCTACAGTACAGACTATAAGATGAACTATAATCCTACAGGACTTGCCTTACTAGCTACAGTACAGACTGTAAGATGAACTATAATCCTACAGGACCTGCCTTACTAGCTACAGTACAGACTGTAAGATGAACTATAATCCTACAGGACTTGCCTTACTAGCTACAGTACAGACTGTAAGATGAACTATAATCCTACAGGACCTGCCTTACTAGCTATACAGTACAGACTGTAAGATGAACTATAATCTGACAGGCCTTACCTTGCTAATTACTTCTGTACTGTTTTATCTATTACGAATATTTTTAGTTCTCCGTTACCTGCAAATTGGTGGCCGGAAATTTTGGTGTCAGAATATTCGGTCTGGAAATTTTATCTCAGACTTATAAATGGCCGTTACGTAGTTTGTTGTACTGCACACTTCATGATTGTTTAATGATCTGGACTGTTATGTTATCAAATAAGTTTGGAAGAAAGGAGAGAAGCGCAAAAAATGAATAGAAAATGGTGGGCGGCACACCCACCGATACATTTAATTCATAAGCTTTATTCATACCTCAAGACTCAGACTCAATATTCCGACACCGAGATTTCTTAGAGCCCTGTAAAATAATTTATTAGGAACAAAATAACTTATTTAGCGTTGTATCTATAGGTTTTTTTATATCTTTATAATATGTATTACTTGTCATTATTCTATCACAATAAAGTGAAGCTGGAGGTTATGAATTTGAATACAATAGACTCAATGGGGAATATCCTGGTAAAATAAGAGCAATATCTTAAATCTGATGAATCATTCCTTGGTGCAATTAATAAACAGACAATCTATTAACTGTGTCATTTTACCTCTTGTAACACTATAAGGAATGTAAATAATTAAATACCGAGGATAGCTATTTAGTATGCGTTGAAATATCAGAATTTGATATTAATGTTATACTCCAATTTCATTGTATTATCGGTTAAATTAATTAACTTTTACATAGCATCACATCATAGCATTATATTTAAATAAAATCGTACTCAAATATAGATATGTGACTGACGGAATTTAAGATATTGTGTAGCAATTATAGACAATTTATATACATATCGTATAAAACAACTATGAATTTCTGTAAATTCTTATGCCATCCCAGCTAATTTCATAATTTTCGATATTTATCCATTAATAAAATGAATTCCTAATTTGTGAAGCATAATATTGATTACAAAAAGAAATATAACATTTAACTACAAGATGCTAAGAGTCACTCCCAATTCCTTTTGAAGTCCTCTCTTCAAAATATCAGACTTTTCCTCTCCTTCACTTTCTCCTGCCGAAATGCAGAGTGGAATGACTCTGTTGGGTGTAATTATAACGTAGATGGCTATGAGTGAAAGTAACGACACAAAAGGTTATCATTGGATGATGTAACCATTGTGTGCATACCTTTCATATGTCTTCTGTCATTATCATTCTATGAGGTAGATAAAAGCAGTTTCCATTCTTATGTACTTTATTTAGTATACTTTTTCGTAGTCGATCAAAATGTCTTTATACGATCTATTTATAATCTCTATTCTCTTATGCCTCACTGACGTAATAACCATTACTTGAACCTTGTATCTACCGTGACACAAAGCTATTACTGCTCTATTATCCTTGTCCTTAACTGGTTGATTCCTCGTCAATTACACGGCCCAGTGACTGAGAGGTAAGGTCATTTGACCTCATCTGATAATAACTAACGGGTCACACTTGACCAGGTACATGCGTGATGTACATGATATTGCATACTTAGATGATATCTAGTGCAGTGGTTCTGATCAGAAAAAACGCACTTAAACTGATGATAAGGAAGTCAAAACATGAAATAATATTTAAAGTAACTGAAAATTCGAATAGGAACTCTTCGATATAGGGTGAATTACGAATTGTTAATCGGTTTGACTTCTTCGGTCATATATAATAAGAACGATATAATAGTTATTATTTAATTTTTATTATAATTGGTATCCATGATGCCTACAGGTATGATGAAAATTATATAATAATTATTATATAGTTTTTTCTTATATGAACGAAGAAGGAAAACCGACTGACAATTCGTAACTTACCCTATATCCTACTGCTATAATACTGCTATCCAATTGTCCTCTCTCCTCTCAAGAGTTGTTCTTTCCTCCGTCAGGTCCACGATGTCGCAGCTGACTAAGTGTCTGGTGCTGCTCCTGGTGGCAGTGGTAGCTATTAACGCCCAAAGACAACTCATCAGACCTGAGCCAAATGCGTGCAAGAACAGAGTGCAGCACGCCTCTACTTTCCGCAATGGACACTACTACTTCTTCTCCTGGAGCCATGGACCTACCAGAGACCACGAGAGGGACTGGTTAGACGCAAGGAACATCTGCAGGTTAGTTCTTACCATTGGGTGATCTAAACATTATATTTCTTATATCAATTTACCGTATAATAAGAGAAAATTAGGCTTATTTTCCAGTTCTTTAACTGCTTTCCTTAGCTGGTGTTTTTTTATTGAATTAATATTACTTTTCTTTTGAGTTCTTGTAGTTTATGCTGACTTACATTCGTCTTTGATTGACAGTCATTTAGCTTATCCTGACTCATTCTTGAGGTATCTTAAGCTTTTTTGACAGTCATTTAGCTTATCCTGACTCATTCTTGAGGTATCTTAAGCTTTTTTGACAGTCATTTAGCTTATCCTGACTCATTCTTGAGGTATCTTAAGCTTGATTGGCAGTTATTCAGCTTATCCTGAGGTATCGTAAGCTTCATTGACAGGCATTTAGCTTATCCTGAGGTATTGTAAGCTTCATTGACAGGCATTTAGCTTATCCTGAGGTATTGTAAGCTTCATTGACAGGCATTTAGCTTATCCTGAGGTATTGTAAGCTTCATTGACAGGCATTTAGCTTATCCTGAGATATCTTAAGCTTGTTTGACAGTTATTTATCTTATCCTGAGGTATCGTAAACTTGATTGGCAGTTATTTAGCTCATACTCAATATTTGAGTAAAATTTAATTTGATTATATCAGCTTTTAGCATAGAACTTATCAAATTACTTTGAGTGAAAATGGATATTTACATTCATTAAAAATTCAGCGATTAAATGTTTAAAAACTTACATTTAATATTTCCTATCTAAAACATTATTGATAAACGAGATGTGATAAAGTTAGACCAAATTATTTATTTAATAATATAATGATATTATTCCATTTCAAATATGTCTTGGTAAAAAAGCAAATGTTTCAAATATTAAAATATTTTGTAACTAGAATACTAACTGTTTATTGTGAAAGTAAATTTTTAATTTCAACTAAAATATTTATTTCAAATATATGATTATAAAATGTACTAGATTATTTGAATGGTGAAAAGATACCAGCTTTTTCCAATTACACTACTACAGATAATTTCAGATATTTTAATGTTTTTAAAATTTATTAGATTTTTTCCTATTAAATTATTTAATGGTTCATTATTTCATTTATATCAATATTATAATACTATTCAGAACACCATCTGAGATTAATTATACTACTTTACTTTTTAAATGTATATCATATAAATTATCGTTAATTTACCTTTTGCATATCATTATTTGTGTTTTAACTTTCTCGCGTGTTATTGTTTTAAGGCAAATGTACCGTTTTAGTTTGTCAGAACATTGTTTTACGCCCTAAGTTACGGTGTAGGGGTGACATAGAAGGAGCAGAGGCCCGATAAAATCCGTTACATGACCCGATAGGCGTACAAACTTTGGTATGTATGCCCGGTACAGTCACTCGCTAGAACTTAGCTCTACATAGCTCCATTTTCCTGATTGTGACTGTACGCTCTCGCGTATGCCTATACTTTCTGAAGGTGTGCCGCTGTTACGCTTTGAAACATGTTCAACCTGAAGGCAACGAGTAGTTCTCTTGAATTGATCTACAAATGAAAGTTTCTAATGCATCTATAATATATATTATATTTAACACCATCTCGTTCTTTTCAACAGAAAGCATTGTCAAGATCTTGTGTCACTCGAAACAGAAGAAGAAGCTAAGTTCGTCTACCAACAAATGGAAGCTAGCAATGTTAAGTACATCTGGACATCAGGTCGCAAATGTAACTTTGATGGCTGTGACAGAGCTGATCTCCAGCCCCCAATTGTCAACGGATGGTTCTGGTCCGGATCTTCAGCCCGTATTCCAGCCACCAACTCTACCTTTGGATGGAGAGGAGATTGGTGAGTAAATGTTCTAAAATTCTAAATGATTATTTATGATATTTCAGATTCTCTCATTATAATATCCAAGATGAAAATTAGAGCACTAGATTATAATGCCTTTGGTAGTCTCGCAAATCCGCTGCGCTTATTAACTGGTATTGATAACAAATAAATTTGTTCCGTACAATTTATTTATTGCCAAACACTGATGTGGAAAAATAACCTTTCTTATAAGTGGAGAAAAACTCTTCCAGTAACTTTCTTTCATTCTTATCAAACTACGAGACAATTCCTGACTCGCTTCATTTTATTTCAGGTCACCAACTGGTGGCGGAAGAACTCCTCAACCTGACAACAGAGAATTCGCAGAGACCCGAACTGACGAGGCTTGCATCGCCATCCTAAACAACTTCTACCAGGACGGCATCAAATGGCACGACGTTGCCTGTCACCATGTCAAACCTTGGGTGTGTGAAGACTCCAAAGAACTCCTCGACTTCGCTAGATTTAACTTCCCTCAGGCTGGAATTGTGTAGAGTAATACCTAATATTATGTAACGGCATTTACTATAAATTTTGAAACAGAAATTAAAATATCACCTATTTTAGACACTAACTTTCATTGTAAAACCGGATTGAAAGTAAGAACCAGTAGCGAAAGTTGCAGCAAAAAAAAAACTAGGTAACATTTTTATAATTTACTCAATCCTTCCATTTAAATGAGGCAAATTTTTAACATTAGCATCCATTTTCTCGTAATCATTAGAGGAATATACCTCGATGCAATACTTTTATGTTATTTATTATTATAATTAACTTATTTTTTTCTATTGTTTAATTACCCACCAGTTCCTATGAATTTATTGTTTGAACGCTTTAAATTATATTTCAAGATTAAGAAGATAAATGAAAAAATTGATTGATTTGTCAGACCGTTTTTTCTATTGTGGTAAAGTAAACCAAAAACAACCTAACGAATATTTTTGTAAAATGCAAACTATTCTATAAGAGAATTCGATCTACCTCCCCAAACAGAAACTTTCAAAAGAAGTTCTTGGTTGATAAAAAGAAAACTAGTCACAAAATCAAATTTCATCATCAAAATTTTCAATATATTGTAATGATATTAAATCACACAGCGAAAACTTTAGCTTATTTCAATCTAGGATTACAGACAGCAAGAGATGAATTAAATCATCAGAAAGCTAATGTTTGACTTTTCAAGTAAATGACTAACTTCAGATGTGCTTTCACACAAACTAAAATAAGGACTCCTCTTAAAAAATTATCAGAAATGTTCCTCTAATTCGAAAAATTGCTTCATGAAAGAAAAATATTGAAATATCAACTCTTAACCCGGCATGAATTAATATAATTAGGAATTTGTTTGATGAATCTTGCATCTTTCAACCCAGATAAGAAGTTTTAATTATTTTATTTTAGTAGGAATTTGACTTCTACTTCAGTCATATATCGTGACTATTTCGCTGACGTCAAAAGGAAATTAAATACAAAGGACTGGAAGAAGTAATCAAAAAGGAAAGTGGCTCCATGAACAAAGTCACCTACCAAAGTCAGTGACAAGCTCATGGATGCAGAAAAGCTACTCTGTGAAACCAAGGAATGTGACAAAAAATGACACAAGTATCAGTGACTGTACTCACTGATGGAAGAGGAAAATGAAGAGGTGATAGGAAATTAATAATACGAGCCTACCTAACGAAAAATCTAAGACCTCGTAATTGAAGAGCATAACCCTAGCGCTATCTTCTAAAACTGCAAGTAGCGTTGAAAAAATTATAAACACAGTAAAAATGATTTAAAAAAAATACATAATCCAAATTACAACAGTTCGGGGCCCATGGGCCCCGAATATTGTAGCAATGATACAAGATAAGGATACGCAATTGTTGTTTTCCAAAAAGGAGAATTGTTATTTTTTACATGACTATATAAGTTCAAATAATAAACACGGACTGTTGGAGAAAGTATTCCCTCTTTAATATCCTTAAACTGTTGTTCATATTAATTTGAGGGTCCAATCGTGTATGTATTATAACTAGGGTTGTGACAATTTGCGTTTAATATCATAGATCTTAAGAATATCATAGACGAAACGAAATGATATGGCATCGAATACTATATATCGCTGGTTTAGAACCATTCAATACTCTTTAATTCTCTCCGTCTATAAATTTTTCAGGATTTATGATTTTAAATGCATATTGTCACAACCCTAATCATAACATATTTGACAATTTATTGATTGAATAATATTTTCTCTAAGTGTCTTGTTAAGTCTTCAGTTGTAAGTTCCTGGTGCTAGCAGTTTTAAATTACTAATACGTACAAAAAATATAGTGACCCACCAAAATTCTCCCGTCTGATCTTTACTCGCAGGCATTTTGTGACCAGGTGAGGCAGTCTCGTTGTGTAGTGGTATCTACCAACATATCCACTACGCTGAAGTCCCTTGTTACTACTGTAAGGAAATATCCTTCACCTAGAACTGTATATATGTTATTTTGTTTGTATGTTCTTTTTAAATTTAATTTGTGTTTGAAAATGATGTGTTTATCCCAACTCGTTGCCCGTTATGAGTATTATGAATAAAGTCGTCAAAATTAAAATAAAATTGATTATTAAAAACCTTTAAGACGGGCAATAAGTTGGTCTCCAATGTTTTCCCGAGTTTTCCTCAGAGTAGCGAAGCTTGGAAGTAATCAGTTGTCGTTCGATGCTACTAGGGTAAACACAACCTAGCTAGTATCTCCTTGTGTTAAACTTTCGCCACAGTCAAAACCATGTCTGGTTGAAACTTTAGCTTCTCCTCCCTACCACCTGACGACTGCCGCTTTGTTGTGATGAGCTACAGTGATTGAGTGATGTCCAGTGTTGTTTGTTAACGGACCAACTAACTCTCACTACCATTGGATCCCCCATTCCCTGAGCGCCCAGATGTTTCACCGTGCTGACGGAACTAGGAAGCAACTGATTACAGTATAGGTGAGACTGACTCAAAAGCGTGTGCCGTTGGTTTCTGTACTTTCAGTTATTTGTTTCCGACTATTCATCTTACTCTGAAAACGGGCAACTGATCCTTCATTATTTTCTATTTTACGAACTATATATATTCTGACTTTTAATTATTCTCCAATTAAATTTCTGTATGACTAAATTTCTGTATGACTAAATTTCTGTAGGACTAAATTTCTGTAGGACTAAATTTCTGTAGGACTAAATTTCTGTAGGACTAAATTTCTGTAGGACTAAATTTCTGTAGGACAAAATTTCTGTAGGACAAAATTTCTGTAGGACAAAATTTCTGTAGGACAAAATTTCTGTAGGACAAAATTTCTGTAGGACTAAATTTCTGTAGGACAAAATTTCTGTAGGACTAAATTTCTGTAGGACTAAATTTCTGTAGGACTAAATTTCTGTAGGACTAAATTTCTGTAGGACTAAATTTCTGTAGGACTAAATTTCTGTAGGACTAAATTTCTGTAGGACTAAATTTCTGTAGGACTAAATTTCTGTAGGACTAAATTTCTGTAGGACTAAATTTCTGTAGGACTAAATTTCTGTAGGACTAAATTTCTGTAGGACTAAATTTCTGTAGGACTAAATTTCTGTAGGACTAAATTTCTGTAGGACTAAATTTCTGTAGGACTAAATTTCTGTAGGACTAAATTTCTGTAGGACTAAATTTCTGTAGGACTAAATTTCTGTAGGACTAAATTTCTGTAGGACTAAATTTCTGTAGGACTAAATTTCTGTAGGACTAAATTTCTGTAGGACTAAATTTCTGTAGGACTAAATTTCTGAGGACTAAATTTCTGTAGGACTAAATTTCTGTAGGACTAAATTTCTGTAGGACTAAATTTCTGTAGGACTAAATTTCTGTAGGACTAAATTTCTGTAGGACTAAATTTCTGTAGGACTAAATTTCTGTAGGATTAAATTTCTGTAGGATTAAATTTCTGTAGGATTAAATTTCTGTAGGATTAAATTTCTGTAGGATTAAATTTCTGTAGGATTAAATTTCTGTAGGACTAAATTTCTGTAGGACTAAATTTCTGTAGGACTAAATTTCTGTAGGACTAAATTTCTGTAGGACTAAATTTCTGTAGGACTAAATTTCTGTAGGACTAAATTTCTGTAGGACTAAATTTCTGTAGGACTAAATTTCTGTAGGACTAAATTTCTGTAGGACTAAATTTCTGTAGGACTAAATTTCTGTAGGACTAAATTTCTGTAGGACTAAATTTCTGTAGGACTAAATTTCTGTAGGACTAAATTTCTGTAGGACTAAATTTCTGTAGGACTAAATTTCTGTAGGACTAAATTTCTGTAGGACTAAATTTCTGTAGGACTAAATTTCTGTAGGACTAAATTTCTGTAGGACTAAATTTCTGTAGGACTAAATTTCTGTAGGACTAAACTTCTGTAGGACTAAACTTCTGTAGGACTAAACTTCTGTGGGACTAAACTTCTGTGGGACTAAACTTCTGTGGGACTAAACTTCTGTAGGACTAAATTTCTGTGGGACTAAATTTCTGTGGGACTAAATTTCTGTGGGACTAAATTTCTGTGGGACTAAATTTCTGTGGGACTAAATTTCTGTGGGACTAAATTTCTGTGGGACTAAATTTCTGTGGGACTAAATTTCTGTGGGACTAAATTTCTGTGGGACTAAATTTCTGTGGGACTAAATTTCTGTGGGACTAAATTTCTGTGGGACTAAATTTCTGTGGGACTAAATTTCTGTGGGACTAAATTTCTGTGGGACTAAATTTCTGTGGGACTAAATTTCTGTGGGACTAAATTTCTGTGGGACTAAATTTCTGTGGGACTAAATTTCTGTGGGACTAAATTTCTGTGGGACTAAATTTCTGTGGGACTAAATTTCTGTGGGACTAAATTTCTGTGGGACTAAATTTCTGTGGGACTAAATTTCTGTGGGACTAAATTTCTGTGGGACTAAATTTCTGTGGGACTAAATTTCTGTGGGACTAAATTTCTGTGGGACTAAATTTCTGTGGGACTAAATTTCTGTGGGACTAAATTTCTGTGGGACTAAATTTCTGTGGGACTAAATTTCTGTAGGACTAAATTTCTGTAGGACTAAATTTCTGTAGGACTAAATTTCTGTAGGACTAAATTTCTGTAGGACTAAATTTCTGTAGGACTAAATTTCTGTAGGACTAAATTTCTGTAGGACTAAATTTCTGTAGGACTAAATTTCTGTAGGACTAAATTTCTGTAGGACTAAATTTCTGTAGGACTAAATTTCTGTAGGACTAAATTTCTGTAGGACTAAATTTCTGTAGGACTAAATTTCTGTAGGACTAAATTTCTGTAGGACTAAATTTCTGTAGGACTAAACTTCTGTAGGACTAAACTTCTGTAGGACTAAACTTCTGTGGGACTAAACTTCTGTGGGACTAAACTTCTGTGGGACTAAACTTCTGTAGGACTAAACTTCTGTAGGACTAAACTTCTGTAGGACTAAATTTCTGTGGGACTAAATTTCTGTAGGACTAAATTTCTGTGGGACTAAATTTCTGTGGGACTAAATTTCTGTGGGACTAAATTTCTGTGGGACTAAATTTCTGTGGGACTAAATTTCTGTGGGACTAAATTTCTGTGGGACTAAATTTCTGTGGGACTAAATTTCTGTGGGACTAAATTTCTGTGGGACTAAATTTCTGTGGGACTAAATTTCTGTGGGACTAAATTTCTGTGGGACTAAATTTCTGTGGGACTAAATTTCTGTGGGACTAAATTTCTGTGGGACTAAATTTCTGTGGGACTAAATTTCTGTGGGACTAAATTTCTGTGGGACTAAATTTCTGTGGGACTAAATTTCTGTGGGACTAAATTTCTGTGGGACTAAATTTCTGTGGGACTAAATTTCTGTGGGACTAAATTTCTGTGGGACTAAATTTCTGTGGGACTAAATTTCTGTGGGACTAAATTTCTGTGGGACTAAATTTCTGTGGGACTAAATTTCTGTGGGACTAAATTTCTGTGGGACTAAATTTCTGTGGGACTAAATTTCTGTGGGACTAAATTTCTGTGGGACTAAATTTCTGTGGGACTAAATTTCTGTGGGACTAAATTTCTGTGGGACTAAATTTCTGTGGGACTAAATTTCTGTGGGACTAAATTTCTGTGGGACTAAATTTCTGTGGGACTAAATTACTGTGGGACTAAATTACTGTGGGACTAAATTACTGTGGGACTAAATTTCTGTGGGTCTAAATTTCTGTGGGACTAAATTTCTGTGGGACTAAATTTCTGTGGGACTAAATTTCTGTGGGACTAAACTTCTGTGGGACTAAACTTCTGTAGGACTAAACTTCTGTAGGACTAAACTTCTGTAGGACTAAACTTCTGTAGGACTAAACTTCTGTAGGACTAAACTTCTGTAGGACTAAACTTCTGTAGGACTAAACTTCTGTGGGACTAAACTTCTGTGGGACTAAACTTCTGTGGGACTAAACTTCTGTGGGACTAAACTTCTGTGGGACTAAACTTCTGTGGGACTAAACTTCTGTGGGACTAAACTTCTGTGGGACTAAACTTCTGTGGGACTAAATTTCTGTGGGACTAAATTTCTGTGGGACTAAATTTCTGTGGGACTAAATTTCTGTGGGACTAAATTTCTGTGGGACTGAATTTCTGTGGGACTGAATTTCTGTGGGACTGAATTTCTGTGGGACTGAATTTCTGTGGGACTGAATTTCTGTGGGACTGAATTTCTGTGGGACTGAATTTCTGTGGGACTGAATTTCTGTGGGACTGAATTTCTGTGGGACTGAATTTCTGTGGGACTGAATTTCTGTGGGACTGAATTTCTGTGGGACTGAATTTCTGTGGGACTGAATTTCTGTGGGACTGAATTTCTGTGGGACTGAATTTCTGTGGGACTGAATTTCTGTGGGACTAAATTTCTGTGGGACTAAATTTCTGTGGGACTAAATTTCTGTGGGACTAAATTTCTGTGGGACTAAATTTCTGTGGGACTAAATTTCTGTGGGACTAAATTTCTGTGGGACTAAATTTCTGTGGGACTAAATTTCTGTGGGACTAAATTTCTGTGGGACTAAATTTCTGTGGGACTAAATTTCTGTGGGACTAAATTTCTGTGGGACTAAATTTCTGTGGGACTAAATTTCTGTGGGACTAAATTTCTGTGGGACTAAATTTCTGTGGGACTAAATTTCTGTGGGACTAAATTTCTGTGGGACTAAATTTCTGTGGGACTAAATTTCTGTGGGACTAAATTTCTGTGGGACTAAATTTCTGTGGGACTAAATTTCTGTGGGACTAAATTTCTGTGGGACTAAATTTCTGTGGGACTAAATTTCTGTGGGACTAAATTTCTGTGGGACTAAATTTCTGTGGGACTAAATTTCTGTGGGACTAAATTTCTGTGGGACTAAATTTCTGTGGGACTAAATTTCTGTGGGACTAAATTTCTGTGGGACTAAATTTCTGTGGGACTAAATTTCTGTGGGACTAAATTTCTGTGGGACTAAATTTCTGTGGGACTAAATTTCTGTGGGACTAAATTTCTGTGGGACTAAATTTCTGTGGGACTAAATTTCTGTGGGACTAAATTTCTGTGGGACTAAATTTCTGTGGGACTAAATTTCTGTGGGACTAAATTTCTGTGGGACTAAATTTCTGTGGGACTAAATTTCTGTGGGACTAAATTTCTGTAGGACTAAATTTCTGTAGGACTAAATTTCTGTGGGACTAAATTTCTGTGGGACTAAATTTCTGTAGGACTAAATTTCTGTAGGACTAAATTTCTGTAGGACTAAATTTCTGTAGGACTAAATTTCTGTAGGACTAAATTTCTGTAGGACTAAATTTCTGTAGGACTAAATTTCTGTAGGACTAAATTTCTGTAGGACTAAATTTCTGTAGGACTAAATTTCTGTAGGACTAAATTTCTGTAGGACTAAATTTCTGTAGGACTAAATTTCTGTAGGACTAAATTTCTGTAGGACTAAATTTCTGTAGGACTAAACTTCTGTGGGACTAAACTTCTGTAGGACTAAACTTCTGTAGGACTAAACTTCTGTGGGACTAAACTTCTGTGGGACTAAACTTCTGTGGGACTAAACTTCTGTAGGACTAAATTTCTGTGGGACTAAATTTCTGTGGGACTAAATTTCTGTGGGACTAAATTTCTGTGGGACTAAATTTCTGTGGGACTAAATTTCTGTGGGACTAAATTTCTGTGGGACTAAATTTCTGTGGGACTAAATTTCTGTGGGACTAAATTTCTGTGGGACTAAATTTCTGTGGGACTAAATTTCTGTGGGACTAAATTTCTGTGGGACTAAATTTCTGTGGGACTAAATTTCTGTGGGACTAAATTTCTGTGGGACTAAATTTCTGTGGGACTAAATTTCTGTGGGACTAAATTTCTGTGGGACTAAATTTCTGTGGGACTAAATTTCTGTGGGACTAAATTTCTGTGGGACTAAATTTCTGTGGGACTAAATTTCTGTGGGACTAAATTTCTGTGGGACTAAATTTCTGTGGGACTAAATTTCTGTGGGACTAAATTTCTGTGGGACTAAATTTCTGTGGGACTAAATTTCTGTGGGACTAAATTTCTGTGGGACTAAATTTCTGTGGGACTAAATTTCTGTGGGACTAAATTTCTGTGGGACTAAATTTCTGTGGGACTAAATTTCTGTGGGACTAAATTTCTGTGGGACTAAATTTCTGTGGGACTAAATTACTGTGGGACTAAATTACTGTGGGACTAAATTTCTGTGGGACTAAATTTCTGTGGGACTAAATTTCTGTGGGACTAAATTTCTGTGGGACTAAATTTCTGTGGGACTAAATTTCTGTGGGACTAAACTTCTGTAGGACTAAACTTCTGTAGGACTAAACTTCTGTAGGACTAAACTTCTGTAGGACTAAACTTCTGTAGGACTAAACTTCTGTAGGACTAAACTTCTGTAGGACTAAACTTCTGTAGGACTAAACTTCTGTAGGACTAAACTTCTGTAGGACTAAACTTCTGTGGGATTAAACTTCTGTGGGACTAAACTTCTGTGGGACTAAACTTCTGTGGGACTAAACTTCTGTGGGACTAAACTTCTGTGGGACTAAACTTCTGTGGGACTAAACTTCTGTGGGACTAAATTTCTGTGGGACTAAATTTCTGTGGGACTAAATTTCTGTGGGACTAAATTTCTGTGGGACTAAATTTCTGTGGGACTAAATTTCTGTGGGACTAAATTTCTGTGGGACTAAATTTCTGTGGGACTAAATTTCTGTGGGACTGAATTTCTGTGGGACTGAATTTCTGTGGGACTGAATTTCTGTGGGACTGAATTTCTGTGGGACTGAATTTCTGTGGGACTGAATTTCTGTGGGACTGAATTTCTGGGGGACTGAATTTCTGTGGGACTTAATTTCTGTGGGACTTAATTTCTGTGGGACTGAATTTCTGTGGGACTGAATTTCTGTGGGACTGAATTTCTGTGGGACTGAATTTCTGTGGGACTGAATTTCTGTGGGACTGAATTTCTGTGGGACTGAATTTCTGTGGGACTGAATTTCTGTGGGACTGAATTTCTGTGGGACTGAATTTCTGTGGGACTGAATTTCTGTGGGACTAAATTTCTGTGGGACTAAATTTCTGTGGGACTAAATTTCTGTGGGACTAAATTTCTGTGGGACTAAATTTCTGTGGGACTAAATTTCTGTGGGACTAAATTTCTGTGGGACTAAATTTCTGTGGGACTAAATTTCTGTGGGACTAAATTTCTGTGGGACTAAATTTCTGTGGGACTAAATTTCTGTGGGACTAAATTTCTGTGGGACTAAATTTCTGTGGGACTAAATTTCTGTGGGACTAAATTTCTGTGGGACTAAATTTCTGTGGGACTAAATTTCTGTGGGACTAAATTTCTGTGGGACTAAATTTCTGTGGGACTAAATTTCTGTGGGACTAAATTTCTGTGGGACTAAATTTCTGTGGGACTAAACTTCTGTGGGACTAAACTTCTGTGGGACTAAACTTCTGTGGGACTAAACTTCTGTAGGACTAAACTTCTGTAGGACTAAACTTCTGTAGGACTAAACTTCTGTAGGACTAAACTTCTGTAGGACTAAACTTCTGTAGGACTAAACTTCTGTAGGACTAAACTTCTGTAGGACTAAACTTCTGTAGGACTAAACTTCTGTAGGACTAAACTTCTGTAGGACTAAACTTCTGTAGGACTAAACTTCTGGGGACTAAACTTCTGTGGGACTAAACTTCTGTGGGACTAAACTTCTGTGGGACTAAACTTCTGTGGGACTAAACTTCTGTGGGACTAAACTTCTGTGGGACTAAACTTCTGTGGGACTAAATTTCTGTGGGACTAAATTTCTGTGGGACTAAATTTCTGTGGGACTAAATTTCTGTGGGACTAAATTTCTGTGGGACTAAATTTCTGTGGGACTAAATTTCTATGGGACTAAATTTCTGTGGGACTAAATTTCTGTGGGACTAAATTTCTGTGGGACTAAATTTCTGTGGGACTAAATTTCTGTGGGACTAAATTTCTGTGGGACTAAATTTCTGTGGGACTAAATTTCTGTGGGACTAAATTTCTGTGGGACTAAATTTCTGTGGGACTAAATTTCTGTGGGACTAAATTTCTGTGGGACTAAATTTCTGTGGGACTAAATTTCTGTGGGACTAAATTTCTGTAGGACTAAATTTCTGTGGGACTGAATTTCTGTAGGACTGAATTTCTGTGGGACTGAATTTCTGTGGGACTGAATTTCTGTGGGACTGAATTTCTGTGGGACTGAATTTCTGTGGGACTGAATTTCTGTGGGACTGAATTTCTGTGGGACTGAATTTCTGTGGGACTGAATTTCTGTGGGACTGAATTTCTGTGGGACTGAATTTCTGTGGGACTGAATTTCTGTGGGACTGAATTTCTGTGGGACTGAATTTCTGTGGGACTGAATTTCTGTGGGACTGAATTTCTGTGGGACTGAATTTCTGTGGGACTGAATTTCTGTGGGACTGAATTTCTGTGGGACTAAATTTCTGTGGGACTAAATTTCTGTGGGACTAAATTTCTGTGGGACTAAATTTCTGTGGGACTAAATTTCTGTAGGACTAAATTTCTGTAGGACTAAATTTCTGTAGGACTGAATTTCTGTAGGACTAAATTTCTGTGGGACTAAATTTCTGTAGGACTGAATTTCTGTAGGACTGAATTTCTGTAGGACTGAATTTCTGTGGGACTGAATTTCTGTGGGACTGAATTTCTGTGGGACTGAATTTCTGTGGGACTGAATTTCTGTGGGACTGAATTTCTGTGGGACTGAATTTCTGTGGGACTGAATTTCTGTGGGACTGAATTTCTGTGGGACTGAATTTCTGTGGGACTGAATTTCTGTGGGACTAAATTTCTGTGGGACTAAATTTCTGTAGGACTAAATTTCTGTAGGACTAAATTTCTGTGGGACTAAATTTCTGTGGGACTAAATTTCTGTGGGACTAAATTTCTGTGGGACTAAATTTCTGTGGGACTAAATTTCTGTGGGACTAAATTTCTGTGGGACTGAATTTCTGTGGGACTGAATTTCTGTGGGACCGAATTTCTGTGGGACCGAATTTCTGTGGGACCGAATTTCTGTGGGACTGAATTTCTGTGGGACTGAATTTCTGTGGGACTGAATTTCTGTGGGACTGAATTTCTGTGGGACTGAATTTCTGTGGGACTGAATTTCTGTGGGACTGAATTTCTGTGGGACTGAATTTCTGTGGGACTGAATTTCTGTGGGACTGAATTTCTGTGGGACTGAATTTCTGTGGGACTGAATTTCTGTGGGACTAAATTTCTGTGGGACTAAATTTCTGTAGGACTAAATTTCTGTGGGACTGAATTTCTGTGGGACTGAATTTCTGTGGGACTGAATTTCTGTGGGACTGAATTTCTGTGGGACTGAATTTCTGTGGGACTGAATTTCTGTGGGACTGAATTTCTGTGGGACTGAATTTCTGTGGGACTGAATTTCTGTGGGACTGAATTTCTGTGGGACTGAATTTCTGTGGGACTGAATTTCTGTGGGACTGAATTTCTGTGGGACTAAATTTCTGTGGGACTAAATTTCTGTGGGACTAAATTTCTGTGGGACTAAATTTCTGTGGGACTAAATTTCTGTGGGACTAAATTTCTGTAGGACTAAATTTCTGTAGGACTAAATATCTGTGGGACTGAATTTCTGTGGGACTGAATTTCTGTGGGACTGAATTTCTGTGGGACTGAATTTCTGTGGGACTGAATTTCTGTGGGACTGAATTTCTGTGGGACTGAATTTCTGTGGGACTGAATTTCTGTGGGACTGAATTTCTGTGGGACTGAATTTCTGTGGGACTGAATTTCTGTGGGACTGAATTTCTGTGGGACTGAATTTCTGTGGGACTGAATTTCTGTGGGACTGAATTTCTGTGGGACTGAATTTCTGTGGGACTGAATTTCTGTGGGACTGAATTTCTGTGGGACTGAATTTCTGTGGGACTGAATTTCTGTGGGACTGAATTTCTGTGGGACTGAATTTCTGTGGGACTGAATTTCTGTGGGACTAAATTTCTGTGGGACTAAATTTCTGTGGGACTAAATTTCTGTGGGACTAAATTTCTGTGGGACTAAATTTCTGTGGGACTAAATTTCTGTGGGACTAAATTTCTGTGGGACTAAATTTCTGTGGGACTAAATTTCTGTGGGACTAAATTTCTGTGGGACTAAATTTCTGTGGGACTAAATTTCTGTGGGACTAAATTTCTGTGGGACTAAATTTCTGTGGGACTAAATTTCTGTGGGACTAAATTTCTGTGGGACTAAATTTCTGTGGGACTAAATTTCTGTAGGACTGAATTTCTGTAGGACTGAATTTCTGTAGGACTGAATTTCTGTAGGACTGAATTTCTGTGGGACTGAATTTCTGTGGGACTGAATTTCTGTGGGACTGAATTTCTGTGGGACTGAATTTCTGTGGGACTGAATTTCTGTGGGACTGAATTTCTGTGGGACTAAATTTCTGTGGGACTAAATTTCTGTGGGACTAAATTTCTGTAGGACTAAATTTCTGTAGGACTAAATTTCTGTGGGACTAAATTTCTGTGGGACTAAATTTCTGTGGGACTAAATTTCTGTGGGACTAAATTTCTGTGGGACTGAATTTCTGTAGGACTAAATTTCTGTAGGACTAAATTTCTGTGGGACTGAATTTCTGTGGGACTGAATTTCTGTGGGACTGAATTTCTGTGGGACTGAATTTCTGTGGGACCGAATTTCTGTGGGACTGAATTTCTGTGGGACTGAATTTCTGTGGGACTGAATTTCTGTGGGACTGAATTTCTGTGGGACTGAATTTCTGTGGGACTGAATTTCTGTGGGACTGAATTTCTGTGGGACTGAATTTCTGTGGGACTGAATTTCTGTGGGACTGAATTTCTGTGGGACTGAATTTCTGTGGGACTGAATTTCTGTGGGACTGAATTTCTGTGGGACTGAATTTCTGTGGGACTGAATTTCTGTGGGACTGAATTTCTGTGGGACTGAATTTCTGTGGGACTGAATTTCTGTGGGACTAAATTTCTGTGGGACTAAATTTCTGTGGGACTAAATTTCTGTGGGACTAAATTTCTGTGGGACTAAATTTCTGTAGGACTAAATTTCTGTAGGACTAAATTTCTGTAGGACTAAATTTCTGTGGGACTAAATTTCTGTAGGACTGAATTTCTGTAGGACTAAATTTCTGTGGGACTAAATTTCTGTAGGACTGAATTTCTGTAGGACTGAATTTCTGTAGGACTGAATTTCTGTGGGACTGAATTTCTGTGGGACTGAATTTCTGTGGGACTGAATTTCTGTGGGACTGAATTTCTGTGGGACTGAATTTCTGTGGGACTGAATTTCTGTGGGACTGAATTTCTGTGGGACTGAATTTCTGTGGGACTGAATTTCTGTGGGACTGAATTTCTGTGGGACTGAATTTCTGTGGGACTGAATTTCTGTGGGACTGAATTTCTGTGGGACTGAATTTCTGTGGGACTAAATTTCTGTGGGACTAAATTTCTGTGGGACTAAATTTCTGTGGGACTAAATTTCTGTGGGACTAAATTTCTGTGGGACTAAATTTCTGTGGGACTAAATTTCTGTGGGACTAAATTTCTGTGGGACTAAATTTCTGTAGGACTAAATTTCTGTGGGACTAAATTTCTGTGGGACTAAATTTCTGTGGGACTAAATTTCTGTGGGACTAAATTTCTGTGGGACTAAATTTCTGTGGGACTGAATTTCTGTGGGACTGAATTTCTGTGGGACTGAATTTCTGTAGGACTGAATTTCTGTAGGACTGAATTTCTGTAGGACTGAATTTCTGTGGGACTGAATTTCTGTGGGACTGAATTTCTGTGGGACTGAATTTCTGTGGGACTGAATTTCTGTGGGACTGAATTTCTGTGGGACTGAGTTTCTGTGGGACTGAGTTTCTGTGGGACTGAGTTTCTGTGGGACTGAGTTTCTGTGGGACTAAATTTCTGTGGGACTAAATTTCTGTGGGACTAAATTTCTGTGGGACTAAATTTCTGTGGGACTAAATTTCTGTGGGACTAAATTTCTGTGGGACTAAATTTCTGTGGGACTAAATTTCTGTGGGACTAAATTTCTGTGGGACTAAATTTCTGTGGGACTAAATTTCTGTGGGACTAAATTTCTGTGGGACTAAATTTCTGTGGGACTAAATTTCTGTGGGACTAAATTTCTGTGGGACTAAATTTCTGTGGGACTAAATTTCTGTGGGACTAAATTTCTGTGGGACTAAATTTCTGTGGGACTAAATTTCTGTGGGACTAAATTTCTGTGGGACTAAATTTCTGTGGGACTAAATTTCTGTGGGACTAAATTTCTGTGGGACTGAATTTCTGTAGGACTGAATTTCTGTAGGACTGAATTTCTGTAGGACTGAATTTCTGTAGGACTGAATTTCTGTGGGACTGAATTTCTGTGGGACTGAATTTCTGTGGGACTGAATTTCTGTGGGACTGAATTTCTGTGGGACTGAATTTCTGTGGGACTAAATTTCTGTGGGACTAAATTTCTGTAGGACTAAATTTCTGTAGGACTAAATTTCTGTGGGACTGAATTTCTGTGGGACTGAATTTCTGTGGGACTGAATTTCTGTGGGACTAAATTTCTGTGGGACTAAATTTCTGTGGGACTAAATTTCTGTGGGACTAAATTTCTGTAGGACTAAATTTCTGTAGGACTAAATTTCTGTAGGACTAAATTTCTGTGGGACTGAATTTCTGTGGGACTGAATTTCTGTGGGACTGAATTTCTGTGGGACTGAATTTCTGTGGGACTGAATTTCTGTGGGACTGAATTTCTGTGGGACTGAATTTCTGTGGGACTGAATTTCTGTGGGACTGAATTTCTGTGGGACTGAATTTCTGTGGGACTGAATTTCTGTGGGACTGAATTTCTGTGGGACTAAATTTCTGTGGGACTAAATTTCTGTGGGACTAAATTTCTGTGGGACTGAATTTCTGTGGGACTGAATTTCTGTGGGACTGAATTTCTGTGGGACTGAATTTCTGTGGGACTGAATTTCTGTGGGACTAAATTTCTGTGGGACTAAATTTCTGTGGGACTAAATTTCTGTGGGACTAAATTTCTGTGGGACTAAATTTCTGTGGGACTAAATTTCTGTGGGACTAAATTTCTGTGGGACTAAATTTCTGTGGGACTAAATTTCTGTAGGACTAAATTTCTGTGGGACTAAATTTCTGTGGGACTAAATTTCTGTGGGACTAAATTTCTGTGGGACTAAATTTCTGTGGGACTAAATTTCTGTGGGACTAAATTTCTGTGGGACTGAATTTCTGTAGGACTGAATTTCTGTAGGACTGAATTTCTGTAGGACTGAATTTCTGTGGGACTGAATTTCTGTGGGACTGAATTTCTGTGGGACTGAATTTCTGTGGGACTGAATTTCTGTGGGACTGAATTTCTGTGGGACTAAATTTCTGTGGGACTAAATTTCTGTAGGACTAAATTTCTGTAGAACTAAATTTCTGTGGGACTAAATTTCTGTGGGACTAAATTTCTGTGGGACTAAATTTCTGTGGGACTAAATTTCTGTGGGACTAAATTTCTGTGGGACTAAATTTCTGTGGGACTAAATTTCTGTGGGACTAAATTTCTGTGGGAATGAATTTCTGTGGGACTGAATTTCTGTGGGACTGAATTTCTGTAGGACTGAATTTCTGTGGGACTGAATTTCTGTGGGACTGAATTTCTGTGGGACTGAATTTCTGTGGGACTGAATTTCTGTGGGACTGAATTTCTGTGGGACTGAATTTCTGTGGGACTGAATTTCTTTGGGACTAAATTTCTGTAGGACTAAATTTCTGTGGGACTAAATTTCTGTGGGACTAAATTTCTGTGGGACTGAATTTCTGTGGGACTGAATTTCTGTGGGACTGAATTTCTGTGGGACTGAATTTCTGTGGGACTGAATTTCTGTGGGACTGAATTTCTGTGGGACTGAATTTCTGTGGGACTGAATTTCTGTGGGACTGAATTTCTGTGGGACTGAATTTCTGTGGGACTGAATTTCTGTGGGACTAAATTTCTGTGGGACTAAATTTCTGTGGGACTAAATTTCTGTGGGACTAAATTTCTGTGGGACTAAATTTCTGTGGGACTAAATTTCTGTGGGACTAAATTTCTGTAGGACTAAATTTCTGTGGGACTGAATTTCTGTGGGACTGAATTTCTGTAGGACTGAATTTCTGTAGGACTGAATTTCTGTGGGACTGAATTTCTGTGGGACTGAATTTCTGTGGGACTGAATTTCTGTGGGACTGAATTTCTGTGGGACTGAATTTCTGTGGGACTGAATTTCTGTGGGACTGAATTTCTGTGGGACTGAATTTCTGTGGGACTGAATTTCTGTGGGACTGAATTTCTGTGGGACTGAATTTCTGTGGGACTGAATTTCTGTGGGACTGAATTTCTGTGGGACTGAATTTCTGTGGGACTGAATTTTTGTGGGACTGAATTTCTGTGGGACTGAATTTCTGTGGGACTGAATTTCTGTGGGACTGAATTTCTGTGGGACTGAATTTCTGTGGGACTGAGTTTCTGTGGGACTGAGTTTCTGTGGGACTGAGTTTCTGTGGGACTAAATTTCTGTGGGACTAAATTTCTGTGGGACTAAATTTCTGTGGGACTAAATTTCTGTGGGACTAAATTTCTGTGGGACTAAATTTCTGTGGGACTAAATTTCTGTGGGACTAAATTTCTGTGGGACTAAATTTCTGTGGGACTAAATTTCTGTGGGACTAAATTTCTGTGGGACTAAATTTCTGTGGGACTAAATTTCTGTGGGACTAAATTTCTGTGGGACTAAATTTCTGTAGGACTGAATTTCTGTAGGACTGAATTTCTGTAGGACTGAATTTCTGTAGGACTGAATTTCTGTAGGACTGAATTTCTGTAGGACTGAATTTCTGTGGGACTGAATTTCTGTGGGACTGAATTTCTGTGGGACTGAATTTCTGTGGGACTGAATTTCTGTGGGACTGAATTTCTGTGGGACTGAATTTCTGTGGGACTAAATTTCTGTGGGACTAAATTTCTGTAGGACTAAATTTCTGTAGGACTAAATTTCTGTGGGACTGAATTTCTGTGGGACTGAATTTCTGTGGGACTGAATTTCTGTGGGACTAAATTTCTGTGGGACTAAATTTCTGTGGGACTAAATTTCTGTGGGACTAAATTTCTGTAGGACTAAATTTCTGTAGGACTAAATTTCTGTAGGACTAAATTTCTGTGGGACTGAATTTCTGTGGGACTGAATTTCTGTGGGACTGAATTTCTGTGGGACTGAATTTCTGTGGGACTGAATTTCTGTGGGACTGAATTTCTGTGGGACTGAATTTCTGTGGGACTGAATTTCTGTGGGACTGAATTTCTGTGGGACTGAATTTCTGTGGGACTGAATTTCTGTGGGACTGAATTTCTGTGGGACTGAATTTCTGTGGGACTGAATTTCTGTGGGACTGAATTTCTGTGGGACTGAATTTCTGTGGGACTAAATTTCTGTGGGACTAAATTTCTGTGGGACTGAATTTCTGTGGGACTGAATTTCTGTGGGACTGAATTTCTGTGGGACTGAATTTCTGTGGGACTGAATTTCTGTGGGACTGAATTTCTGTGGGACTGAATTTCTGTGGGACTAAATTTCTGTGGGACTAAATTTCTGTGGGACTAAATTTCTGTGGGACTAAATTTCTGTGGGACTAAATTTCTGTGGGACTAAATTTCTGTGGGACTAAATTTCTGTGGGACTAAATTTCTGTGGGACTAAATTTCTGTGGGACTAAATTTCTGTGGGACTAAATTTCTGTGGGACTAAATTTCTGTGGGACTAAATTTCTGTGGGACTAAATTTCTGTGGGACTGAATTTCTGTAGGACTGAATTTCTGTAGGACTGAATTTCTGTAGGACTGAATTTCTGTGGGACTGAATTTCTGTGGGACTGAATTTCTGTGGGACTGAATTTCTGTGGGACTGAATTTCTGTGGGACTGAATTTCTGTGGGACTAAATTTCTGTGGGACTAAATTTCTGTGGGACTAAATTTCTGTGGGACTGAATTTCTGTGGGACTAAATTTCTGTGGGACTAAATTTCTGTGGGACTAAATTTCTGTGGGAATAAATTTCTGTGGGAATGAATTTCTGTGGGACTGAATTTCTGTGGGACTGAATTTCTGTGGGACTAAATTTCTGTGGGACTAAATTTCTGTGGGACTAAATTTCTGTGGGACTAAATTTCTCTGGGACTAAATTTCTGTGGGACTAAATTTCTGTGGGACTAAATTTCTGTGGGACTAAATTTCTGTGGGACTAAATTTCTGTGGGACTAAATTTCTGTGGGACTAAATTTCTGTGGGACTGAATTTCTGTGGGACTGAATTTCTGTGGGACTGAATTTCTGTGGGACTGAATTTCTGTGGGACTGAATTTCTGTGGGACTGAATTTCTGTGGGACTGAATTTCTGTGGGACTAAATTTCTGTGGGACTGAATTTCTGTGGGACTAAATTTCTGTAGGACTAAATTTCTGTAGGACTGAATTTCTGTGGGACTAAATTTCTGTAGGACTGAATTTCTGTAGGACTGAATTTCTGTAGGACTGAATTTCTGTGGGACTGAATTTCTGTGGGACTGAATTTCTTTGGGACTGAATTTCTGTGGGACTGAATTTCTGTGGGACTAAATTTCTGTGGGACTAAATTTCTGTGGGACTAAATTTCTGTGGGACTAAATTTCTGTGGGACTAAATTTCTGTGGGACTAAATTTCTGTAGGACTAAATTTCTGTAGGACTAAATTTCTGTGGGACTAAATTTCTGTGGGACTGAATTTCTGTGGGACTGAATTTCTGTAGGACTGAATTTCTGTGGGACTGAATTTCTGTGGGACTGAATTTCTGTGGGACTGAATTTCTGTGGGACTGAATTTCTGTGGGACTGAATTTCTGTGGGACTGAATTTCTGCGGGACTGAATTTCTGTGGGACTGAATTTCTGTGGGACTGAATTTCTGTGGGACTGAATTTCTGTGGGACTGAATTTCTGTGGGACTGAATTTCTGTGGGACTGAATTTCTGTGGGACTGAATTTCTGTGGGACTGAATTTCTGTGGGACTGAATTTCTGTGGGACTGAATTTCTGTGGGACTGAATTTCTGTGGGACTGAATTTCTGTGGGACTGAATTTCTGTGGGACTGAATTTCTGTGGGACTGAATTTCTGTGGGACTGAATTTCTGTGGGACTAAATTTCTGTGGGACTAAATTTCTGTTGGACTAAATTTCTGTGGGACTGAATTTCTGTGGGACTGAATTTCTGTGGGACTAAATTTCTGTGGGACTAAATTTCTGTAGGACTAAATTTCTGTGGGACTAAATTTCTGTGGGACTAAATTTCTGTGGGACTAAATTTCTGTGGGACTGAATTTCTGTGGGACTAAATTTCTGTGGGACTAAATTTCTGTGGGACTGAATTTCTGTGGGACTGAATTTCTGTGGGACTGAATTTCTGTGGGACTGAATTTCTGTGGGACTGAATTTCTGTGGGACTGAATTTCTGTGGGACTGAATTTCTGTGGGACTGAATTTCTGTGGGACTGAATTTCTGTGGGACTGAATTTCTGTGGGACTGAATTTCTGTGGGACTGAATTTCTGTGGGACTGAATTTTTGTGGGACTAAATTTCTGTGGGACTGAATTTTTGTGGGACTGAATTTTTGTGGGACTGAATTTCTGTGGGACTAAATTTCTGTGGGACTAAATTTCTGTGGGACTGAATTTCTGTGGGACTAAATTTCTGTGGGACTAAATTTCTGTGGGACTAAATTTCTGTGGGACTAAATTTCTGTGGGACTAAATTTCTGTGGGACTAAATTTCTGTGGGACTAAATTTCTGTGGGACTAAATTTCTGTGGGACTAAATTTCTGTGGGACTAAATTTCTGTGGGACTAAATTTCTGTGGGACTAAATTTCTGTGGGACTAAATTTCTGTGGGACTAAATTTCTGTGGGACTAAATTTCTGTGGGACTAAATTTCTGTGGGACTAAATTTCTGTGGGACTAAATTTCTGTGGGACTAAATTTCTGTGGGACTGAATTTCTGTGGGACTGAATTTCTGTGGGACTAAATTTCTGTGGGACTAAATTTCTGTGGGACTGAATTTCTGTGGGACTGAATTTCTGTGGGACTAAATTTCTGTGGGACTAAATTTCTGTGGGACTGAATTTCTGTGGGACTAAATTTCTGTGGGACTAAATTTCTGTGGGACTGAATTTCTGTGGGACTAAATTTCTGTGGGACTAAATTTCTGTGGGACTAAATTTCTGTGGGACTAAATTTCTGTGGGACTAAATTTCTGTGGGACTAAATTTCTGTGGGACTAAATCTCTGTGGGACTAAATTTCTGTGGGACTGAATTTCTGTGGGACTAAATTTCTGTGGGACTAAATTTCTGTGGGACTAAATTTCTGTGGGACTGAATTTCTGTGGGACTGAATTTCTGTGGGACTGAATTTCTGTGGGACTAAATTTCTGTGGGACTAAATTTCTGTGGGACTAAATTTCTGTGGGACTAAATTTCTGTGGGACTAAATTTCTGTGGGACTAAATTTCTGTGGGACTAAATTTCTGTGGGACTAAATTTCTGTGGGACTAAATTTCTGTGGGACTAAATTTCTGTGGGACTAAATTTCTGTGGGACTAAATTTCTGTGGGACTAAATTTCTGTGGGACTAAATTTCTGTGGGACTAAATTTCTGTGGGACTAAATTTCTGTGGGACTAAATTTCTGTGGGACTAAATTTCTGTGGGACTAAATTTCTGTGGGACTAAATTTCTGTGGGACTAAATTTCTGTGGGACTAAATTTCTGTGGGATTGAATTTCTGTGGGACTAAATTTCTGTCGGACTAAATTTCTGTCGGACTAAATTTCTGTGGGAGTAAATTTCTGTGGGACTAAATTTCTGTGGGACTAAATTTCTGTGGGACTAAATTTCTGTGGGACTAAATTTCTGTGGGACTAAATTTCTGTGGGACTAAATTTCTGTGGGACTAAATTTCTGTGGGATTAAATTTCTGTGGGATTAAATTTCTGTGGGATTAAATTTCTGTGGGATTAAATTTCTGTGGGATTAAATTTCTGTAGGATTAAATTTTTGTAGGATTAAATTTTTGTAGGATTAAATTTCTGTAGGATTAAATTTTTGTAGGATTAAATTTTTGTAGGATTAAATTTTTGTAGGACTGAATTTTTGTAGGACTGAATTTTTGTAGGACTGAATTTTTGTAGGACTGAATTTTTGTAGGACTGAATTTTTGTAGGACTGAATTTTTGTAGGACTGAATTTTTGTAGGACTGAATTTTTGTAGGACTGAATTTTTGTAGGACTGAATTTTTGTAGGACTGAATTTTTGTAGGACTGAATTTTTGTAGGACTGAATTTTTGTAGGACTGAATTTTTGTAGGACTGAATTTCTGTAGGACTGAATTTCTGTAGGACTGAATTTCTGTAGGACTGAATTTCTGTAGGACTGAATTTCTATAGGACTGAATTTCTATAGGACTGAATTTCTGTAGGACTGAATTTCTGTAGGACTGAATTTCTGTAGGACTGAATTTCTGTAGGACTGAATTTCTGTAGGACTGAATTTCTGTAGGACTGAATTTCTGTAGGACTGAATTTCTGTAGGACTGAATTTCTGTAGGACTGAATTTCTGTAGGACTGAATTTCTGTAGGACTGAATTTCTGTAGGACTGAATTTCTGTAGGACTGAATTTCTGTAGGACTGAATTTCTGTAGGACTGAATTTCTGTAGGACTGAATTTCTGTAGGACTGAATTTCTGTAGGACTGAATTTCTGTCGGACTGAATTTCTGTCGGACTGAATTTCTGTCGGACTGAATTTCTGTCGGACTGAATTTCTGTAGGACTGAATTTCTGTCGGACTGAATTTCTGTCGGACTGAATTTCTGTAGGACTGAATTTCTGTAGGACTGAATTTCTGTAGGACTGAATTTCTGTAGGACTGAATTTCTGTAGGACTGAATTTCTGTAGGACTGAATTTCTGTAGGACTGAATTTCTGTAGGACTGAATTTCTGTAGGACTGAATTTCTGTAGGACTGAATTTCTGTAGGACTAAATTTCTGTAGGACTAAATTTCTGTAGGACTAAATTTCTGTAGGACTAAA
Source organism: Caprella mutica (assembly GCA_947561585.1). NCBI lineage: Eukaryota > Metazoa > Arthropoda > Malacostraca > Amphipoda > Caprellidae > Caprella > Caprella mutica. The sequence goes on along the minus strand of CANNZV010003780.1, from coordinate 12,135 downwards.
TTTCTGTAGGACTAAATTTCTGTAGGACTAAATTTCTGTAGGACTAAATTTCTGTAGGACTAAATTTCTGTAGGACTAAATTTCTGTAGGACTAAATTTCTGTAGGACTAAATTTCTGTAGGACTAAATTTCTGTAGGACTAAATTTCTGTAGGACTAAACTTCTGTAGGACTAAACTTCTGTAGGACTAAACTTCTGTAGGACTAAACTTCTGTGGGACTAAACTTCTGTGGGACTAAACTTCTGTGGGACTAAACTTCTGTAGGACTAAACTTCTGTAGGACTAAATTTCTGTGGGACTAAATTTCTGTGGGACAAAATTTCTGTGGGACAAAATTTCTGTGAGACTAAATTTCTGTGGGACTAAATTTCTGTGGGACTAAATTTCTGTGGGACTAAATTTCTGTGGGACTAAATTTCTGTGGGACTAAATTTCTGTGGGACTAAATTTCTGTGGGACTAAATTTCTGTGGGACTAAATTTCTGTGGGACTAAATTTCTGTGGGACTAAATTTCTGTGGGACTAAATTTCTGTGGGACTAAATTTCTGTGGGACTGAATTTCTGTGGGACTGAATTTCTGTGGGACTGAATTTCTGTGGGACTGAATTTCTGTGGGACTGAATTTCTGTGGGACTGAATTTCTGTGGGACTGAATTTCTGTGGGACTGAATTTCTGTGGGACTGAATTTCTGTGGGACTGAATTTCTGTGGGACTAAATTTCTGTGGGACTAAATTTCTGTGGGACTAAATTTCTGTGGGACTAAATTTCTGTGGGACTAAATTTCTGTGGGACTAAATTTCTGTGGGACTAAATTTCTGTGGGACTAAATTTCTGTGGGACTGAATTTCTGTGGGACTGAATTTCTGTGGGACTGAATTTCTGTGGGACTGAATTTCTGTGGGACTGAATTTCTGTGGGACTGAATTTCTGTGGGACTGAATTTCTGTGGGACTGAATTTCTGTGGGACTGAATTTCTGTGGGACTGAATTTCTGTGGGACTAAATTTCTGTGGGACTGAATTTCTGTGGGACTGAATTTCTGTGGGACTAAATTTCTGTGGGACTAAATTTCTGTGGGACTGAATTTCTGTGGGACTGAATTTCTGTGGGACTGAATTTCTGTGGGACTGAATTTCTGTGGGACTGAATTTCTGTGGGACTGAATTTCTGTGGGACTGAATTTCTGTGGGACTGAATTTCTGTGGGACTGAATTTCTGTGGGACTGAATTTCTGTGGGACTGAATTTCTGTGGGACTGAATTTCTGTGGGACTGAATTTCTGTGGGACTGAATTTCTGTGGGACTGAATTTCTGTGGGACTGAATTTCTGTGGGACTAAATTTCTGTGGGACTAAATTTCTGTGGGACTAAATTTCTGTGGGACTAAATTTCTGTGGGACTAAATTTCTGTGGGACTAAATTTCTGTGGGACTAAATTTCTGTGGGACTAAATTTCTGTGGGACTAAATTTCTGTGGGACTAAATTTCTGTGGGACTAAATTTCTGTGGGACTAAATTTCTGTGGGACTAAATTTCTGTGGGACTAAATTTCTGTGGGACTAAATTTCTGTGGGACTAAATTTCTGTGGGACTAAATTTCTGTGGGACTAAATTTCTGTGGGACTAAATTTCTGTGGGACTAAATTTCTGTGGGACTAAATTTCTGTGGGACTAAACTTCTGTGGGACTAAACTTCTGTGGGACTAAACTTCTGTGGGACTAAACTTCTGTAGGACTAAACTTCTGTAGGACTAAACTTCTGTAGGACTAAACTTCTGTAGGACTAAACTTCTGTAGGACTAAACTTCTGTAGGACTAAACTTCTGTAGGACTAAACTTCTGTAGGACTAAACTTTTGTAGGACTAAACTTCTGTAGGACTGAATTTCTGTAGGACTGAATTTCTGTAGGACTGAATTTCTGTAGGACTGAATTTCTGTAGGACTGAATTTCTGTAGGACTGAATTTCTGTAGGACTGAATTTCTGTAGGACTGAATTTCTGTAGGACTGAATTTCTGTAGGACTGAATTTCTGTAGGACTGAATTTCTGTAGGACTGAATTTCTGTAGGACTGAATTTCTGTCGGACTGAATTTCTGTCGGACTGAATTTCTGTCGGACTGAATTTCTGTCGGACTGAATTTCTGTCGGACTGAATTTCTGTCGGACTGAATTTCTGTCGGACTGAATTTCTGTAGGACTGAATTTCTGTCGGACTGAATTTCTGTCGGACTGAATTTCTGTAGGACTGAATTTCTGTAGGACTGAATTTCTGTAGGACTGAATTTCTGTAGGACTGAATTTCTGTAGGACTGAATTTCTGTAGGACTGAATTTCTGTAGGACTGAATTTCTGTAGGACTGAATTTCTGTAGGACTGAATTTCTGTAGGACTGAATTTCTGTAGGACTGAATTTCTGTAGGACTAAATTTCTGTAGGACTAAATTTCTGTAGGACTAAATTTCTGTAGGACTAAATTTCTGTAGGACTAAATTTCTGTAGGACTAAATTTCTGTAGGACTAAATTTCTGTAGGACTAAATTTCTGTGGGACTAAACTTCTGTGGGACTAAACTTCTGTGGGACTAAATTTCTGTGGGACTAAATTTCTGTGGGACTAAATTTCTGTGGGACTAAATTTCTGTGGGACTAAATTTCTATGGGACTAAATTTCTGTGGGACTAAATTTCTGTGGGACTAAATTTCTGTGGGACTAAATTTCTGTGGGACTAAATTTCTGTGGGACTAAATTTCTGTGGGACTAAATTTCTGTGGGACTAAATTTCTGTGGGACTAAATTTCTGTGGGACTAAATTTCTGTGGGACTAAATTTCTGTGGGACTAAATTTCTGTGGGACTGAATTTCTGTGGGACTGAATTTCTGTGGGACTGAATTTCTGTGGGACTGAATTTCTGTGGGACTGAATTTCTGTGGGACTGAATTTCTGTGGGACTGAATTTCTGTGGGACTGAATTTCTGTGGGACTGAATTTCTGTGGGACTGAATTTCTGTGGGACTAAATTTCTGTGGGACTAAATTTCTGTGGGACTAAATTTCTGTGGGACTAAATTTCTGTGGGACTAAATTTCTGTGGGACTAAATTTCTGTGGGACTAAATTTCTGTGGGACTAAATTTCTGTGGGACTAAATTTCTGTGGGACTAAATTTCTGTGGGACTAAATTTCTGTGGGACTAAATTTCTGTGGGACTAAATTTCTGTGGGACTAAATTTCTGTGGGACTGAATTTCTGTGGGACTGAATTTCTGTGGGACTGAATTTCTGTGGGACTGAATTTCTGTGGGACTGAATTTCTGTGGGACTGAATTTCTGTGGGACTGAATTTCTGTGGGACTAAATTTCTGTGGGACTGAATTTCTGTGGGACTGAATTTCTGTGGGACTAAATTTCTGTGGGACTAAATTTCTGTGGGACTGAATTTCTGTGGGACTGAATTTCTGTGGGACTGAATTTCTGTGGGACTAAATTTCTGTGGGACTAAATTTCTGTGGGACTGAATTTCTGTGGGACTGAATTTCTGTGGGACTGAATTTCTGTGGGACTGAATTTCTGTGGGACTGAATTTCTGTGGGACTGAATTTCTGTGGGACTGAATTTCTGTGGGACTGAATTTCTGTGGGACTGAATTTCTGTGGGACTGAATTTCTGTGGGACTGAATTTCTGTGGGACTGAATTTCTGTGGGACTGAATTTCTGTGGGACTGAATTTCTGTGGGACTGAATTTCTGTGGGACTGAATTTCTGTGGGACTGAATTTCTGTGGGACTGAATTTCTGTGGGACTGAATTTCTGTGGGACTGAATTTCTGTGGGACTGAATTTCTGTGGGACTGAATTTCTGTGGGACTGAATTTCTGTGGGACTAAATTTCTGTGGGACTAAATTTCTGTGGGACTAAATTTCTGTGGGACTAAATTTCTGTGGGACTAAATTTCTGTGGGACTAAATTTCTGTGGGACTAAATTTCTGTGGGACTAAATTTCTGTGGGACTAAATTTCTGTGGGACTAAATTTCTGTGGGACTAAATTTCTGTGGGACTAAATTTCTGTGGGACTAAATTTCTGTGGGACTAAATTTCTGTGGGACTAAACTTCTGTAGGACTAAACTTCTGTAGGACTAAACTTCTGTAGGACTAAACTTCTGTAGGACTAAACTTCTGTAGGACTAAACTTCTGTAGGACTAAACTTCTGTAGGACTAAACTTCTGTAGGACTAAACTTCTGTAGGACTAAACTTCTGTGGGACTAAACTTCTGTGGGACTAAATTTCTGTGGGACTAAACTTCTGTGGGACTAAACTTCTGTGGGACTAAATTTCTGTGGGACTAAATTTCTGTGGGACTAAATTTCTGTGGGACTAAATTTCTGTGGGACTAAATTTCTGTGGGACTAAATTTCTATGGGACTAAATTTCTGTGGGACTAAATTTCTGTGGGACTAAATTTCTGTGGGACTAAATTTCTGTGGGACTAAATTTCTGTGGGACTAAATTTCTGTGGGACTAAATTTCTGTGGGACTAAATTTCTGTGGGACTAAATTTCTGTGGGACTAAATTTCTGTGGGACTAAATTTCTGTAGGACTAAATTTCTGTGGGACTAAATTTCTGTGGGACTAAATTTCTGTAGGACTGAATTTCTGTAGGACTGAATTTCTGTAGGACTGAATTTCTGTGGGACTGAATTTCTGTGGGACTGAATTTCTGTGGGACTGAATTTCTGTGGGACTGAATTTCTGTGGGACTGAATTTCTGTGGGACTGAATTTCTGTGGGACTGAATTTCTGTGGGACTGAATTTCTGTGGGACTGAATTTCTGTGGGACTGAATTTCTGTGGGACTGAATTTCTGTGGGACTGAATTTCTGTGGGACTGAATTTCTGTGGGACTGAATTTCTGTGGGACTGAATTTCTGTGGGACTGAATTTCTGTGGGACTGAATTTCTGTGGGACTGAATTTCTGTGGGACTGAATTTCTGTGGGACTGAATTTCTGTGGGACTGAATTTCTGTGGGACTGAATTTCTGTGGGACTGAATTTCTGTGGGACTGAATTTCTGTGGGACTGAATTTCTGTGGGACTGAATTTCTGTGGGACTGAATTTCTGTGGGACTGAATTTCTGTGGGACTGAATTTCTGTGGGACTGAATTTCTGTGGGACTGAATTTCTGTGGGACTGAATTTCTGTGGGACTAAATTTCTGTGGGACTAAATTTCTGTGGGACTAAATTTCTGTGGGACTAAATTTCTGGGGGACTAAATTTCTGGGGGACTAAATTTCTGTGGGACTAAATTTCTGGGGGACTAAATTTCTGGGGGACTAAATTTCTGTGGGACTGAATTTCTGTGGGACTGAATTTCTGTGGGACTAAATTTCTGTGGGACTGAATTTCTGTGGGACTGAATTTCTGTGGGACTGAATTTCTGTGGGACTGAATTTCTGTGGGACTGAATTTCTGTGGGACTGAATTTCTGTGGGACTGAATTTCTGTGGGACTGAATTTCTGTGGGACTGAATTTCTGTGGGACTAAATTTCTGTGGGACTGAATTTCTGTGGGACTAAATTTCTGTGGGACTAAATTTCTGTGGGACTAAATTTCTGTGGGACTAAATTTCTGTGGGACTAAATTTCTGTGGGACTAAATTTCTGTGGGACTAAATTTCTGTGGGACTAAATTTCTGTGGGACTAAATTTCTGTGGGACTAAATTTCTGTGGGACTAAATTTCTGTGGGACTAAATTTCTGTGGGACTAAATTTCTGTGGGACTAAATTTCTGTGGGACTAAATTTCTGTGGGACTAAATTTCTGTGGGACTAAATTTCTGTGGGACTAAATTTCTGTGGGACTAAATTTCTGTGGGACTAAATTTCTGTGGGACTAAATTTCTGTGGGACTAAATTTCTGTGGGACTAAATTTCTGTGGGACTAAATTTCTGTGGGACTAAATTTCTGTGGGACTAAATTTCTGTGGGACTAAATTTCTGTGGGACTAAATTTCTGTGGGACTAAATTTCTGTGGGACTAAATTTCTGTGGGACTAAATTTCTGTGGGACTAAATTTCTGTGGGACTAAATTTCTGTGGGACTAAATTTCTGTGGGACTAAATTTCTGTGGGACTAAATTTCTGTGGGACTAAATTTCTGTGGGACTAAATTTCTGTGGGACTAAATTTCTGTGGGACTAAACTTCTGTGGGACTAAACTTCTGTGGGACTAAATTTCTGTGGGACTAAACTTCTGTAGGACTAAACTTCTGTGGGACTAAACTTCTGTGGGACTAAACTTCTGTAGGACTAAACTTCTGTAGGACTAAACTTCTGTAGGACTAAACTTCTGTAGGACTAAACTTCTGTAGGACTAAACTTCTGTAGGACTAAACTTCTGTAGGACTAAACTTCTGTAGGACTAAACTTCTGTAGGACTAAACTTCTGTAGGACTAAACTTCTGTAGGACTAAACTTCTGTAGGACTAAACTTCTGTAGGACTAAACTTCTGGGACTAAACTTCTGTGGGACTAAACTTCTGTGGGACTAAACTTCTGTGGGACTAAACTTCTGTGGGACTAAATTTCTGTGGGACTAAATTTCTGTGGGACTAAATTTCTGTGGGACTAAATTTCTGTGGGACTAAATTTCTGTGGGACTAAATTTCTGTGGGACTAAATTTCTGTGGGACTAAATTTCTGTGGGACTAAATTTCTGTGGGACTAAATTTCTGTGGGACTAAATTTCTGTAGGACTAAATTTCTGTGGGACTAAATTTCTGTGGGACTAAATTTCTGTAGGACTAAATTTCTGTAGGACTGAATTTCTGTAGGACTGAATTTCTGTAGGACTAAATTTCTGTAGGACTGAATTTCTGTGGGACTGAATTTCTGTGGGACTGAATTTCTGTGGGACTGAATTTCTGTGGGACTGAATTTCTGTGGGACTGAATTTCTGTGGGACTGAATTTCTGTGGGACTGAATTTCTGTGGGACTGAATTTCTGTGGGACTGAATTTCTGTGGGACTGAATTTCTGTGGGACTAAATTTCTGTGGGACTAAATTTCTGTGGGACTAAATTTCTGTGGGACTAAATTTCTGTGGGACTAAATTTCTGTGGGACTAAATTTCTGTGGGACTAAATTTCTGTAGGACTGAATTTCTGTAGGACTGAATTTCTGTAGGACTGAATTTCTGTGGGACTGAATTTCTGTGGGACTGAATTTCTGTGGGACTGAATTTCTGTGGGACTGAATTTCTGTGGGACTGAATTTCTGTGGGACTGAATTTCTGTGGGACTGAATTTCTGTGGGACTGAATTTCTGTGGGACTGAATTTCTGTGGGACTGAATTTCTGTGGGACTGAATTTCTGTGGGACTGAATTTCTGTGGGACTGAATTTCTGTGGGACTGAATTTCTGTGGGACTGAATTTCTGTGGGACTGAATTTCTGTGGGACTGAATTTCTGTGGGACTGAATTTCTGTGGGACTGAATTTCTGTGGGACTGAATTTCTGTGGGACTGAATTTCTGTGGGACTGAATTTCTGTGGGACTGAATTTCTGTGGGACTAAATTTCTGTGGGACTAAATTTCTGTGGGACTAAATTTCTGTGGGACTAAATTTCTGTGGGACTAAATTTCTGTGGGACTAAATTTCTGTGGGACTAAATTTCTGTGGGACTAAATTTCTGTGGGACTAAATTTCTGTGGGACTAAATTTCTGTGGGACTAAATTTCTGTGGGACTAAATTTCTGTGGGACTAAATTTCTGTGGGACTAAATTTCTGTAGGACTAAATTTCTGTGGGACTAAATTTCTGTGGGACTGAATTTCTGTGGGACTGAATTTCTGTGGGACTAAATTTCTGTGGGACTGAATTTCTGTGGGACTGAATTTCTGTGGGACTGAATTTCTGTGGGACTGAATTTCTGTGGGACTAAATTTCTGTAGGACTAAATTTCTGTAGGACTAAATTTCTGTGGGACTGAATTTCTGTGGGACTGAATTTCTGTGGGACTGAATTTCTGTAGGACTGAATTTCTGTAGGACTGAATTTCTGTGGGACTGAATTTCTGTGGGACTGAATTTCTGTGGGACTGAATTTCTGTGGGACTGAATTTCTGTGGGACTGAATTTCTGTGGGACTGAATTTCTGTGGGACTGAATTTCTGTGGGACTGAATTTCTGTGGGACTGAATTTCTGTGGGACTGAATTTCTGTGGGACTGAATTTCTGTGGGACTGAATTTCTGTGGGACTGAATTTCTGTGGGACTGAATTTCTTTGGGACTGAATTTCTGTGGGACTGAATTTCTGTGGGACTGAATTTCTGTGGGACTGAATTTCTGTGGGACTAAATTTCTGTAGGACTAAATTTCTGTAGGACTAAATTTCTGTAGGACTAAATTTCTGTAGGACTAAATTTCTGTGGGACTAAATTTCTGTAGGACTGAATTTCTGTAGGACTGAATTTCTGTGGGACTGAATTTCTGTGGGACTGAATTTCTGTGGGACTGAATTTCTGTGGGACTGAATTTCTGTGGGACTGAATTTCTGTGGGACTGAATTTCTGTGGGACTGAATTTCTGTGGGACTGAATTTCTGTGGGACTAAATTTCTGTGGGACTAAATTTCTGTGGGACTAAATTTCTGTGGGACTAAATTTCTGTGGGACTAAATTTCTGTGGGACTAAATTTCTGTGGGACTAAATTTCTGTGGGACTAAATTTCTGTGGGACTAAATTTCTGTGGGACTAAATTTCTGTGGGACTAAATTTCTGTGGGACTAAATTTCTGTGGGACTAAATTTCTGTGGGACTAAATTTCTGTGGGACTAAATTTCTGTGGGACTAAATTTCTGTGGGACTAAATTTCTGTGGGACTAAATTTCTGTGGGACTAAATTTCTGTGGGACTAAATTTCTGTGGGACTAAATTTCTGTGGGACTAAATTTCTGTGGGACTAAATTTCTGTGGGACTAAATTTCTGTGGGACTAAATTTCTGTGGGACTAAATTTCTGTAGGACTAAATTTCTGTGGGACTAAATTTCTGTGGGACTAAATTTCTGTGGGACTAAATTTCTGTGGGACTAAATTTCTGTAGGACTAAATTTCTGTAGGACTAAATTTCTGTGGGACTAAATTTCTGTGGGACTAAATTTCTGTGGGACTGAATTTCTGTGGGACTGAATTTCTGTGGGACTGAATTTCTGTGGGACTAAATTTCTGTAGGACTGAATTTCTGTAGGACTGAATTTCTGTAGGACTGAATTTCTGTGGGACTGAATTTCTGTGGGACTGAATTTCTGTGGGACTGAATTTCTGTGGGACTGAATTTCTGTGGGACTGAATTTCTGTGGGACTGAATTTCTGTGGGACTGAATTTCTGTGGGACTAAATTTCTGTAGGACTAAATTTCTGTGGGACTGAATTTCTGTAGGACTGAATTTCTGTGGGACTGAATTTCTGTGGGACTGAATTTCTGTGGGACCGAATTTCTGTGGGACTGAATTTCTGTGGGACTGAATTTCTGTGGGACTGAATTTCTGTGGGACTGAATTTCTGTGGGACTGAATTTCTGTGGGACTGAATTTCTGTGGGACCGAATTTCTGTGGGACCGAATTTCTGTGGGACTGAATTTCTGTGGGACTGAATTTCTGTGGGACTGAATTTCTGTGGGACTGAATTTCTGTGGGACTGAATTTCTGTGAGACTGAATTTCTGTGAGACTGAATTTCTGTGGGACTGAATTTCTGTGGGACTGAATTTCTGTGGGACTGAATTTCTGTGGGACTGAATTTCTGTGGGACTGAATTTCTGTGGGACTGAATTTCTGTGGGACTGAATTTCTGTGGGACTGAATTTCTGTGGGACTGAATTTCTGTGGGACTAAATTTCTGTGGGACTAAATTTCTGTGGGACTAAATTTCTGTGGGACTAAATTTCTGTGGGACTAAATTTCTGTGGGACTAAATTTCTGTGGGACTAAATTTCTGTGGGACTAAATTTCTGTGGGACTAAATTTCTGTGGGACTAAATTTCTGTGGGACTAAATTTCTGTGGGACTAAATTTCTGTGGGACTAAATTTCTGTGGGACTAAATTTCTGTGGGACTAAATTTCTGTGGGACTAAATTTCTGTGGGACTAAATTTCTGTGGGACTAAATTTCTGTGGGACTAAATTTCTGTGGGACTAAATTTCTGTGGGACTAAATTTCTGTGGGACTAAATTTCTGTGGGACTAAATTTCTGTGGAACTAAATTTCTGTGGAACTAAATTTCTGTGGGACTAAATTTCTGTGGGACTAAATTTCTGTGGGACTAAATTTCTGTGGGACTAAATTTCTGTGGGACTAAATTTCTGTGGGACTAAATTTCTGTGGGACTAAATTTCTGTGGGACTAAATTCCTGTGGGACTAAATTCCTGTGGGATTAAATTTCTGTGGGATTAAATTTCTGTGGGATTAAATTTCTGTAGGATTAAATTTCTGTAGGATTAAATTTCTGTAGGATTAAATTTCTGTAGGATTAAATTTCTGTAGGATTAAATTTCTGTAGGATTAAATTTTTGTAGGATTAAATTTTTGTAGGATTAAATTTTTGTAGGATTGAATTTTTGTAGGACTGAATTTTTGTAGGACTGAATTTTTGTAGGACTGAATTTTTGTAGGACTGAATTTTTGTAGGAATGAATTTTTGTAGGAATGAATTTTTGTAGGACTGAATTTTTGTAGGACTGAATTTTTGTAGGACTGAATTTTTGTAGGACTGAATTTTTGTAGGACTGAATTTTTGTAGGACTGAATTTTTGTAGGACTGAATTTCTGTAGGACTGAATTTCTGTAGGACTGAATTTCTGTAGGACTGAATTTCTGTAGGACTGAATTTCTGTAGGACTGAATTTCTGTAGGACTGAATTTCTGTAGGACTGAATTTCTGTAGGATTGAATTTCTGTGGGACTGAATTTCTGTGGGACTGAATTTCTGTGGGACTGAATTTCTGTGGGACTGAATTTCTGTGGGACTGAATTTCTGTGGGACTGAATTTCTGTGGGACTGAATTTCTGTGGGACTGAATTTCTGTGGGACTGAATTTCTGTGGGACTGAATTTCTGTGGGACTGAATTTCTGTGGGACTGAATTTCTGTGGGACTGAATTTCTGTGGGACTGAATTTCTGTGGGACTGAATTTCTGTGGGACTGAATTTCTGTGGGACTGAATTTCTGTGGGACTGAATTTCTGTGGGACTGAATTTCTGTGGGACTGAATTTCTGTGGGACTGAATTTCTGTGGGACTGAATTTCTGTGGGACTGAATTTCTGTGGGACTGAATTTCTGTGGGACTGAATTTCTGTGGGACTGAATTTCTGTGGGACTGAATTTCTGTGGGACTGAATTTCTGTGGGACTGAATTTCTGTGGGACTGAATTTCTGTGGGACTGAATTTCTGTGGGACTGAATTTCTGTGGGACTGAATTTCTGTGGGACTGAATTTCTGTGGGACTGAATTTCTGTGGGACTGAATTTCTGTGGGACTGAATTTCTGTGGGACTGAATTTCTGTGGGACTGAATTTCTGTGGGACTGAATTTCTGTGGGACTGAATTTCTGTGGGACTGAATTTCTGTGGGACTGAATTTCTGTGGGACTGAATTTCTGTGGGACTGAATTTCTGTGGGACTGAATTTCTGTGGGACTGAATTTCTGTGGGACTGAATTTCTGTGGGACTGAATTTCTGTGGGACTGAATTTCTGTGGGACTGAATTTCTGTGGGACTGAATTTCTGTGGGACTGAATTTCTGTGGGACTGAATTTCTGTGGGACTGAATTTCTGTGGGACTGAATTTCTGTGGGACTGAATTTCTGTGGGACTGAATTTCTGTGGGACTGAATTTCTGTGGGACTAAATTTCTGTGGGACTAAATTTCTGTGGGACTAAATTTCTGTGGGACTAAATTTCTGTGGGACTAAATTTCTGTGGGACTAAATTTCTGTGGGACTAAATTTCTGTGGGACTAAATTTCTGTGGGACTAAATTCTCTGTGGGACTAAATTTCTGTGGGACTAAATTTCTGTGGGACTAAATTTCTGTGGGACTAAATTTCTGTGGGACTAAATTTCTGTG
>CANNZV010003779.1:0-54558 GCA_947561585.1 Caprella mutica | reverse complement strand
CATTGCGTGGTTCCGCCGATAATGATTATGAGTCACCAAGTTTAAATCTAATTCAAGTGCTCATTAGTCGTCTATATATGTGGAAAGATACTTATTTTCATAAATTTAAGTCTACAATTAATCGGCGACTTGGTACATACTCTTGAACTAGGTCTGGAGAGAGACCATGTTTCAAATTGTGGCCAGTCTGCAGAATATGGAACATTTTTCCAAGTCTCTCTGCGGGAGCTTTTGATGGAATTTTAGAAATTTGAGATCTCTGCGGGAGATCTTGAATTAATTCCTATGTTACCATTAATTAAGCTGCGGGAGATTTTGAATTAATTCCTATGTAACCATTAATTAAATTAAGCTGCGGGAGATTTTGAATTAATTCCTATGTTACCATTAATTTAGCTGCGGAGATTTCTAAATCTGCTACTGAGAGTCGGGAGCGTAAACTGTCTCTGAAATTAAAATCTCTGCGGGGAGAAGAGGACCCATTCTGAAGACTGGAAGTGTGGCAGAAAGTCGCCAGTTCGATGAGAAAATGGACTCAGGTCGCCACATTATAATTTATATAAAGATACTTTAAAGAAGAAATTTGACTTCCTAGTGAAGATTTTACACTTGAAAATATCCTCAAGCTTATTGTCTGATGCCAGTTTGTATTTTGGTGCACTGAACTCCTCTGACCTTTTTCAAAAATCTGAGAAATAGCTGCCCAACATTTTTCATTAATAATTAATTTACATTTTTCATTAATAATTAATTTGTCTAGTCCTTAGGTCCTTAGTCTGGTCCTACAACATTTTTCCAGTTTCTCCTCCAAAAATTAATGGTAATATAGGAATTAATAGCTAAATATCCTCCGACATTGCAGGAATTTTTATATTAAGAGAAATTGAATATCTCCCGAGATATCTTCAGAATTTACCACTAAATACAATCTGGGTCTGATGCATGCAGCATGTGCATCACTTGAGACTATTAAGGAGTGATTTACTTGTTATTTACATGTTTTTTTAACTTATTTCACCCCTCAAAAGTCGCCAATATACTGGCGACTTTGTCCATACTTTGAAACATGCCCATGGGAGAGAGAGTTACTCTCTGATTATCCAGTCTGTATTTCATGGTAAATTCCACCGACATGTCGGTGAAATTTTCCCCCCACTGATAATAATACTCTGGAGTCTGGCAAAGTCGGTGGATTTTTAGCTAATTATTCCTATGTTACCATTAATTTTCGGTGGAAAAATGGGTAAAATGTTGGTGGATCAGCCAAATTACAGGAAATTTATGGTGGATTTTTTCAGCTTTTTCAAAAAGTCAGTGGAATTTTCAATTTTGTGCACCAAATACAGACTGGCTGATTATCAGCAGTAGATTCAGAATCTCTCGCAGCTAAATTAAAGGTAACATAGGAATTAATTCAAAATCTCTCGCAGCAAAATTAATGGTAAAATAGGAATTATCAATTAAGGTAATTCATGATCTCCCGCAGATTCACCTTTAAAGTTTAAGGTTACCTAGGCTTAGGCTATGATAATTAATTTGCTCCATTGGTTTGCAAATAAAATTAGGTATATAACTATGGGAAAATAGTATAAAAATAGCTGGCCCACATTCCCATATAATTACCTAAATCCGATAGATACTCTCTTGAAAAAAAAATTAACAAATGGCCCTCAACTTATGAAAATGAAGAATTGGCACTTGAGAAACAAACTATTTTACGGAATATTCAACAAAGGTGTGTAAAGAAAGTAAACGCACAGACTGTCAAAGAGTTTTTCGTTTTTGTTAAAATATACCCAGAAGTTTTTAAAAAGATTTGTTTGAAAATGATAACGAAATAAAAAATATTAAAGTATATCTAGTCACCAAGTTTCCATTTCCTTAGAAGTTTCTTGAACCATAGAAAGGGAAATTGTCAACACCCTAATTAATAAAATTAGAATTTTTTGCATAACCTTGTTTTTCCTGCAACTACAAGTTTTATACATCCATTTTTCTGAAAAAAACAAATAGTTGAATAATAAAAAATTGTGTAACATTATGAAAGTTAGTTCCAGATGCCACTGTACCAAAAACAGTTCATAGCAAATTAGGAACCCAACGAACACATTATTGTCGATTCGATACCGGTTGCTGTCGAATTCATAGCGAAATAGCAAACCATTTCAACTCATCAGATATCGGAATATCTGTTTCTAAATTATATATGAATTTGCACTTCGAATGGAAGTACGAAAATCGATTCATGGTTGTAATAGCATCATCTTTTGATATCGGAATATCTGTTACCAAATGATATCTGAATTTTTACTTCTAGCAGAAGTACGAAAACCTATATACGAATTGAAAATAGGAGCAGGTTCGAATCAGAGGTGAAGCCGATCGTGATAGTCACCACGGCAGTCAGGGGCAGTGAGAGTGCAACGTGGGAGCAAAACTGACCGCTTTGGGAGCTAATTCTTTTACGGCGAAACTATGCAGAACTACTCTGGGCACCTTTTCCTATTTGCCTAGCATGCTGTCTAACTGCGGATAAGCGGCCCTTAGCCAAAATTGCTATAATAATAATATAATATTTCAGTCGTGGCTGCGGGCCGCGCATTTGCAGTTAGGCAGCGCGCTAGGCAAATAGATGCAGGTGCCCAGAGTAGTTCTGCGCAGTTACGCCAGAGTAGAATTACCCTCCAAAGCGGTCAGTTTGGCTCCAACGCTGCGCTCCCGTTGCTCCTACCTAGAACCTGCTCCTATTTTCAATTGGGTAGTTATGGTTTTAACAGGATACTTTCGACGTCGGAAACACCGTCTCAAAGTATAGCAGACGTAGAAATTGTTGTTATTTAATTAGATTGTGCTTTTCCATGGGTGAAGTTACTGAAGTACAGCTTCAAAAGTATATCCAGTAACTGATGAACTCTCGCGCTAACGGCGGAAATTTTATGATAATTTTAACTCATTAATCGTGTATAATTTTCCCTAAACTAAACAAACAAATTATATTTTTTTTAAATTCATATTTATGTTAGTTGACAATTAATGTAAACAATTATTTACAATTAATAATATACTTTTTATACTAAATAAATGACACAATATTAAGTGCAGTGTGGGTAATAATAATTAAGAAACAAAATAATATGTAAAAAATAATATTCGAAGGAGTAACTAAACAGTCCATTAACTCTGTTTTGTTATAACAGCAAGAAACCGCTTTAATGACACCTGGTCAACTTAAATTAAGCGACACTGAAACAATGGTTGTTGATCACCGTTGCACAAATGACGTGGAAACGACATAAGACCAACGGTTGTCAAACAGCGCAGGCCCAATGAAGAAATAAACAGTTAATCTATCATGTTATTTTTCGATGAACCAGTACTGAACCAGCCATTCAGAAAAAGAGAGTTCGAACGATATTTCCCTTCGTTAGGCCCATACTATACTAGCAGTTTTACCGCTGCGTTTTCACTGCCTCGTTTATTCGTCATCAATTAATCACAGTTAAATGAATGGAAAGCAAATTTGCATACTTTACTAGCATTTCTACAACCTTGGCTGTCGGCGTTGCTACGGCGGTTGGCGGTGGTAACGCATCAGGACGCGTAAATTAGCATACATCGCCGTTGTAGAAAAGGTTTGCAAACTATACTTGGTAGTTTCACCGCTGCAGGCAAAGTGTAAATACACAAACATACCAGTAAAGTAGAAGATATCCCAATACAGTAATTTTAAAGGTCCTCTCCAGGCTCCGGGAAAAAAATGAGTTTATAACATAATATTATAGAACTAAGGTCTACGATCATTATTCCGCAAACTGCATACAATTCGGTTCAGTATATATTTTATTATTTGCTTTTAAAGTCTTTTAATACTCTGTGAGCAACAATCGAGCGAATCACTAACCTGACGCAGAGAAAGAAGATTGTACACTCTTTGTTTTGATTTCAAATTTAGATTTTTTAAAAAACAATGAGTTTTTGGCCTTCTTTTAAGATATTAATTGTTTCTAAAAGTATATAAACGTTTCTATAATAAGTTTATCCAAATTTAAACCTTTAAGCGAATAATAAATAAATTTATTAAACCTAATACCAAGTTGACAATCAAAACAAGTAGTGTACATTCTTCTTCTTCAGACTGAAAATTAGAAAGTCGGAAGTAAAGTAGGTTTTGAAGTTTGGATTATAAAAATCTTTAATAGCAAATAAAATTTAAAAATATGCTATCAAATTTGATGGGGTTTGCAGTAAAATGATAAGAAACATTAACCTCGTTGATTTAAGCAATAAAATATATTGCTTGGAGGGGACCTTTAAATAACAAGCGGCTGCTGGTACGTGGACGTGGTATCAATCATTCTTACAGCATCTCGCTACAATTGCATTATTTATATCTGATATTATTGTTAGGTATATTTTATGAATATATTTCATAAAATAAATATAAAATATATATCTTATATTTCTCCTAATCCGAAAAATAAAATTTTTGTGAGGATGAATATTTCCATTCCTTCATAGTTTCAATATATTCATATATAATCTCATATAAGTAATTCATTTTTCTATAATTTGAATAAGTTCGGCTTTATTGATCACAGTTCATGCCAAAAACCAAACATTCCGTTGCAGAGTACGTGAAGAAAATGTTGCTCTATAATTACTATTTTTGGATAATAATTATAATAATGATAGGAAAAAATGATAGAAAACGCCGTGTATAGACTGCAAAGCGTATCTGCCGCGTTTTCACTGCCTAGTATAGTTTGCTAATCGTTTCTACCGTGGCAGATACGCCGTGTTTTCACTTCCTAGTATAGTTTGCAAATCATTTCTAACGCGGCAGTAACGCCGCATTATCGATCACCGTCTAGTATACTTTGAATTCTAAGAAGCGGAAACAGGGCAGTGAAAATGCGGCGTTGAAACTGCTTTTATAATCATCTCGAATAGTAAGAATATAACCAGCAACTATATGTATCTTTGACACTTAGTTGAGGGTAGCGGTTTCTGGCAATTTTGGCGAGTTATCCCTCTAAATTTATCTTACACATATTTTTTACATTCATAAAAATGAGCCTATAGCTGCAAAATTATTTATACAGTATGGGCCACAAAAATGTTTCCTCTTTTTCAAATTGTTTTATTAACTGGTAAAAACTATTTTTAACTGATGGATATAGTTTAAGAACAGGTAGGCAAAGAGTGAGGGTGACTATTTTTGTCATTGCGCGAAGGTTATTCTTAGAGCTAACTATGAGATTTTATTTACTAATAGGAAGTGAATAAAAAAAAATCAAAATGGTAGACATTTTAATACAGGGTGTTTACACTTCTTCCTTAGAAACTATTTGGAAATAGAACAATCAGTTACATTTTGATCTCATCGAAGTTTTCACTAGGAATATTCGTTCTTCGCTTGTTCATTGCATGGTTAAGGCTCTCTTAACACTTGCATTTTTAAGAGCGCGGAAAAAAGCTCTTCTTAAAATGTGTTCACACTTGCGTGTTTTCATCGTTGAAGTAAAAATTTAATGTGATTTTTCAATCATCGATGAAAAAAATGCAAGTGTAAACACATTTTAAGAAGAGCTTTTTTCCGCGGTGTTAAAAATGCAAGTGTGAAGCGGGCCTTAACCATGCAATGAACAAGCGAAGAACAAATATTCAAAGTTAAAACTTCAATGAGATTAAAATGTCACTGAAGTTGTTTTATTTCAAAATAGTTTCTAAGGAAGAAGTGTAAGCACCCTGTATTATAGTGTCTACCATTATAATTTTTTCCATTATTCACTGCTTTTAGTAAGTAAAATCACAGAGTTAGTTCTAAGAATAACCTTCGAGCAATGACAAAAATAATCACCCTCACTCTTTGCTTACCTGTTCTCAAACTATGTCCATCAGTTAAAAATAGTTTTCATCAGTTAATACAATTAACAATAGTACAATAAGAGGCGGTGAAAAAAAGACCAAGATTCAGTTTTTTCGTCCATTGGTTAACGATTTATAAGCATTTGAAAAAGCGGAAACATTTTTGTGGCCCAAACTGTATATTATGGTGTGAAAAGTGATTTTCAAATGGAAATAGCTGTTTATATTGTAAATAAATGATCATATGAAATTTACTATGGTATATTATTAAATTTTTTGTTATATTTGCTTAGGTATCGAATACTTGAATTCTTGTTTGTCGGGAACTGTACCCTTATAGCTGCCCACAATCAGATGTATATCGTTTCTCTAGTGAAAAGGCAACTAAAAGTGGGGTTATTAATAGGGTTAGTATTCAACTCCTAGTAGAAATCCATAAAGGTATTTCATATATGAAAATACAAGAAAAAATTCCCATTGGTACCTATTTGAAGGAATATGATTTGTGAAATAGTTACTTACTATAATATGAACAATTGTAAACATGTATTGAGGGATGCTGTGAGGAGTTTTGACATGGGATTGAGAACCTGTGAGCTGTTAAAATCTGAAACACCGCACACAGTCTACAGTCATCATACAAAACAACTATGGCAAAACAACCCACCGGAGAGGATCTGATCGAAAATCTTTGAATACTGCATTGGATTGCATAGGGAAGAAGAAAAAGTTGTTCTTCGTAGGTATATAATTTGGTGGAAGCTAATGATTCAGTGAAGAGGAAAGTAAGGAGAAAAATAAACCGATAGACTGCAAACTGAGTGTAAAGTTGAGGATGATGCGATTGTGTTGATAGGTAATATTTACATTGATGATTGAACAAGATTGTAGAATAGAGGAAGTATCAGTGAGTGTTTCTAAAGTATGAAATTATTAACATACAGACCGAACTCAGACTACCCACAAATTAAACAAACTCAGTAACTGATTGTAAAAATTATCAAAGATCCCTGATTGGTAAAAATCTACTGGAAAGGCGCTTCTGAATAGTTTGTTAAGTGTGGTTATGAAGAAGGGTGTCCGAAAAAATTGCCAGGCGGAAAATTGCCAAAGCGGAAAATTGTCGGGTGGAAGATTGCTAATTACTTACTTCATTTCTGTTTTTTTTTACTTTTTGCAACATTATTTAGTTATAGAACCAATTCTAGCAACATTTTCATTCATAAAAAAGGGTGTTTGCCTTTTGTTGATTAGACATTAACATTATTAGTTAAGTTAGACGCAATGTAAATTTTTGTATCCGCTAGTTTGTTGTTCTTGACACTTCATGGTTATATTGGATCAGGTGATCGAATATATTTGATGTTGTAACATAAAAAAATGCTAACTTGCCTGTGACATGTACATCGTTTAGTAAATTTTTTTTTGCTTATTATCAATTCGATTTTAAATGAATTGGCAATATTTTAACTTCGTATAATCGGAATTGGTGTAGTTCAAATTTAATTAACGAATAAAAATGTTCATAGAACGTGTCTATAACCAAATAATGTTTCAAAAAGTGACTGGCTATTTTCCGTTTGTCAGTTTTCCGCATTGACAATTTTCCGCCTGACAGTTTTCCGTAGACGTAGGAGGAAAGAAAATATGGTTTCAGAGAAAATAAAAATCAGCTACTCTAGATATACTGTATAGTATACTTAGAAAAGGAGGGATACAATGAAGAGTACATAGTATAACTAAAGCATTAGTGAGAACAGTACCATCATTCCATACAATAAATACGAATTATGAATGAGAATATTTAAATAATATATCAGATATACCTCACAACACATGGTACCATTATACAAGGCATTAATACCATCATTGCATCAAAGTGTTTTTAATCGTCCTAACGCAAGCGATATCACGATTACATTAGCTCTCCCAGCTTGCAGTCCTTAGGGAATAACAGCAGCCTATAACCGAATTGGTACCGTAATTGCATTACCAGAACACGATCGTCATCCTGAAGTTTGAAGTCAATATCACCGGTTATATATTGAAGAAAGACTTTAATATACGGGTATCATTATTAGCAGCATGGTTTGAATATTAATTAAACCAGCCAATTTAATTTAATAAGGGAGTTTAACTTCTGTTTCGAAACCAAAGGCCATAATTATCATCAAGATGGGCAATTTAATAATACAAACTATTGAAGCTAAGATTTCGGTGGACATTTCTATCCAATTTACAATGAACTACGTTGATGCTTTGGATATATAAAAAATATAAGGGCTTGTATTGTAATTGCGAATATTTCTAATCATTACATAATCATTTTAATCCTCAAAAATGACAATACTTCATACTGGTTTAATTTCAGATACCTATCGTCAGATAAAATTCGATCAAGAATAACAAATTGAAAAGTGTTGAGATTTCTCATCCGTGTTTTTTATTTGACAAGTACAATACCTCTGATCTTTTTCATTCCGTCACCTCTCCCAAGAATTCAATTTAGGTCTCAAATGGAAAAGAAACGAAAAATGGACCGTCGCTCCCTCCTCTCAAGACGAAGAATGGCTTCTACATGCGTGGGCTACGCGGCTAATGTTTATTTGAAAGAAAAAGATAGTAGTGCTATATTGAATTGGACGGATATGAAATATCTTTCCATATGGATAGTTGCCAAAATAATTTAGATCATTTTAATATCACGTGAAATGGAGAGCTTTTGCACAGATAGAAATACTGAATCAGATCAGCATATATTATTTTGTGTTTTCAGTTAAAATATAACGTGATAACCTTCGGGAATAAAATAAATTTGAGATCACTTTTTGTGTTAATTTGATTCCAAATATTTTAAATGTTGTTTGTGATCATTCTTTCATCTCAATTTGAA
Source organism: Caprella mutica (assembly GCA_947561585.1). Lineage (NCBI taxonomy): Eukaryota > Metazoa > Arthropoda > Malacostraca > Amphipoda > Caprellidae > Caprella > Caprella mutica. The sequence continues at coordinate 45,797 of CANNZV010003779.1, read as the reverse complement.
TTATTTACAAATTTATAAAAGTATCTATACCAATCTATTCTTTGGGAAGATAAACCATCTCTCCCAACCAGCGACGCCTGCGGTAATTGGCGGCAGTTTTTGCCACTGGATGTTTCCACGGCAGTTGGAATTGCTGGAAGCGATTAGGTTTCCCTTTGATCGGAGCTGCAACTAACATTTCATGGTGTCCTTTGATGGAGAGAATTTTAACCTCCAACTCACTGGTCAGAAAATTGGCGAAGCAGAAAGACAAGTCTTGCGTGTTGGTACATTGAGATATGGCTTTGGCATTCAGTATCCGAATTCACTTACTTTTATGATAGCTACGTATACGTTGTCCTCAATAATATACTCTAAGAAGTGTAAAGTCTATCGAAGTATCATGAGTGCTCAAAAACCAAACAAGTTTATACATTATTTAATGCAAAATCATTATCTAATTTACAGTTTTGAAAACCAAATAACTTGTAGATAACCAATTATTTGTATTTTCTAGAGAACATGTTTACATTTACACAAATATATAGAAAATATAGTATCATCTAAGGAAGAAAATACGGAGTAGTGATAGAAGAGAGGTCTGTATGGCTTATGATTTTCTCTCTCGGTATATATCCAATTTTCACTAAAGTCATTTCGTTGAAAAACCAAAGAATTTATTCGTATTCTTGAACTAACAATTATAATTTGAAAAGTCTTTAATATGTATGCATAATTTCCAATTAATTTAATTTTAAATTGTCATTAATAGCGAAATGATAGCAGACCATGAAAGAATTTAACTTAAGTAACTATTATTATATATTATTAGCAATCAAGTTATCATACACTATATAAATGAAATATACAGGGGCATATAGTTACTAATTGAATAATGTTATATTCAATTTCAGCATACCTACAATTTAGGTTGTTATGAAAACAAAATCTTACGTCGAAACTTATCCCAAGAGTAATCTAGGTTCATGGTAACCATAGTTTTGATGGTGTAACTTCAATAAATTTGCTACTTTGGAAAGTTTGGCAAAGCGATTTACCCCCGTGGTGAACTCGCGCCATTTTTCATTGTTGAGTCTAATGCCTAAAGTTAGTCTGAATGGAAGCCTTCAAATAAACGAGTTTCTGGAGAGATGAAACGCGTTACGCGTGCAGGCATCATTTTTACTATATGAATTGACTAGCAAATGGAAGCTGTGGCTTGCTGAAGAATAACCTGAATAATGGATGATAAACCGTAAAGGAATTGACTAGGAAATAGAAGCTGTGGATTGGGAAAGAATAACTTGCATAATGAATGATGAAATATTTAGATTCAACAGTGTTCTCTCACATTCCTCATCCTGTTTATTCACATCTTCTCCCTGCTCTCTCACCATCTTCTCCCTCTTCTCTCACCATCTTCTCCCTGTTCTCTCACCATCTTCTCCCTGTTCTCTCACCATCTTCTCCCTGTTCTCTCACCATCTTCTCCCTCTTCTCTCACCATCTTCTCCCTGCTCTCTCATCATCTTCTCCCTCTTCTCTCACCATCTTCTCCCTCTTCTCTCACCATCTTCTCCCTCTTCTCTCACCATCTTCTCCCTCTTCTCTCACCATCTTCTCCCTGCTCTCTCATCATCTTCTCCCTCTTCTCTCACCATCTTCTCCCTCTTCTCTCACCATCTTCTCCCTCTTCTCTCACCATCTTCTCCCTTTTCTCTCACCATCTTCTTCCTGTTCTCTCACCATATTCTCCCTCTTCTCTCACCATCTTCTCCCTCTTCTCTCACCATCTTCTCCCTGCTCTCTCACCATCTTCTCCCTCTTCTCTCACCATTTTCTCCCTTTTCTCTCACCATCTTCTCCCTCTTCTCTCACCATCTTCTCCCTGTTCTCTTCTCATCAATGATGCACCACTAAGTCTCTTTACGATCGTCTTCAGGGAAATTTCCTCGCGAAGTATGTTGTTTGTACAGCTAAGAACGTGCTACTTAATTCTCCTCCATGCTCTCATTCTCCCCCTAATAACAACAATAAATGTTGTATTTTCTAGAGTGTATCTTTCCAAAACTGGAATCCCACTTTACATTTTCTACCAGTGTTTATTGACGTATTTATTAAGTTTTTTTTTCAAACCAGCGACAGACGTTGAAGTTTCGAGCGTCACTATAAATAATATCGTTTTAAAGGTACGGATATCGACGGCTTAGGATTTAACTGCTCTTATTTTTTATTCCATGGCAACTTTCAGTAACTCCATTGTATGATATTTATTTGAGAGAATATTCATGCATTCATTGAATCCTTTCAATTTTTCAAATTTGATGCAAGACAAATAACGAATCAAGAAGAGTTTTGTTTGTTTTCAATTATAAAATAGAAATAAATCCAGTGATTAACGCTCTATTTGCTCAAAAAATATTGCAAATAGGCAAGGTATGTAGAAACTAACAGTTTAATATATTTTGTTAATATGAATTCTTGATATGATTTATAGAATTTATTATATTTAGCGCAAAATAATCGCCCGGAAGGAATGACTTACAGAATGAACCTATAGAAAATATTAAATTATTTATGTCTGCATGTAAGGGTCCGGTCATACGAGCATTTTCACAGCGTTTTTAACGCTCCAAAAGTGTCGCGTAACATGGATACATATGAAATGGGCTTAAAAAATAGTTTCCTCAGAGTCTGTTTGCTTACACCTTTTACCTATATTATACAATATAATTATTTGTTATAATGCTACTATTTATTTATTTATCAAACTAAAATTCCCTTACAATTAGAGCAGAGATTCGGGAGATAATTGCTCTTCACAACATTTATTTGTGAAATATAAAGGAAACTTTAGGCCCAATAAGCTTTCGCTTCTAGGACTTCCAAATCTAAATATTAAAATTTCCTGAGCACAGCTAAATCTAATACACAGATAGAAACTAAAAAGGATACTAGTGACTCTTATTAACTAATTTAGTTGAAAGTAATATAATTGATTTATTTGGGGTTAAACGTCAGCTTTGACCAATTTGCTGATCATATCACCGACGTTAATAAGAAATAAAATACAAGGGACTGGAAGAAGCAGTGAGAGAAAGAAAGTGGCTCCATTAACAAAGTCACCTATCATGCAGAAAAGCTACTACATTATACATATAATATAAATTGGGTTTTTCCCATTTGACGACCCCCACCAGATTTAATTTAAATTAATTTTTCTTGTATGTATTTTTGTTCATAGAATCCAAAAATCGTAACCATTTTTTGTAGAAACTAATAGTTTTTGAGATATGAGGGTTTAAAGTTATGTATTTCCTATGTATTACTGAAGGATTGAGAACTTTGAAAAAACTCGTGTTTTCATTGAAATTACTTAAAGAATATAGATTTTTTACATGAAACAGTAATGTAATTTGTTGTATCCGCTAGTTTGTTGTATCCGCTAGTTTGTTGTACTATACACTCCATGATTGATTAATGACCTGGCAGGGGAGCTTGGGGGACGGCACGCCCCCCAAAATACATATATCGAATATATTTCCAGTTTCCGTGATATTTTCAATTTATTACTACAATGCTGATATATGTGTAATGGGGAGGCGTGCCGCCCCCATACCCCCTCTGCCAGGTCATTTAACAATCATGAAGTGTGCAATACAACAAACTAGTGGATACAACAAACTACATTACGGTTATCTTTGACCAGGAAGCGTTCCCAATCCTTCAGTAATACATAGGAAATAAATAACTTTAAGCCCTCATATCTCAAAAACTATTAGTTTCTACAAAAAACGGTTTTGATTTTCGGATTCTATGTACAAAAATACATGTAAAAAATTAATTTGAATTAAATTTGGTGGGGGTCATCAAATAGGAAAGACCCTATAAATTAAGCAGTCTTCACTCTTCATATACTATACATCTTGTAAAAGAAATAATGATGAATAAATCAATAAAATCTTATTGAGGGATAACATATCGGTTAGTATTACTATTTGCCTAAGCAATTTACATAGTACTGAATATCTATTAAAACCTAATTAACTTTTCCTTTAGTTACCAGCACTAATTACTAATTAGATCACAGAACTGTAATACAAACATTTTTCATAACATCAATTCTCGGAATACTGGTATCGTTTACTCTATTTAAACATGAACCTTACAAAAGAAAATGTTACTGCAATAGAATAATATCGCTTGGTTTTGTAATATCGAATACAAAATATCCTCTTCCCGATAGAAGGAATGATATACAGTAGAGAAAGGAGTAGATTCCAAACAATTGAAGTGGATGAGAGATATACCCGAGGTTCTAATCTATGCAGAGTTATTCGAGAGAAGTAAAATGAACTGTGAGGGAATGCATTTCTCAGAGAGAATATTAATCATTACTAACTGTATTGTAGTTGAGCAAATTTAAGTAAGGAAATCTGATATTTTCATGTGAGTATATTATTCTAAATATATACGGGTAAAATTATTAAACTTATTATACAAAATATATAATTCAAAAGGAATTTCTAAATTACCGAATAGTTATTTAGAGTGAATAGAGATCTTCAAGCTCCCTAATATATGAATATAGCTACTCTCCACTGCAGTGAAGAGAGATCTCCAAGCTCCCCATTTCCGTGGACATACTACTCCTGCAGCTAAATTACTCCAGTAATTCGTTTACAAAACAGAATAAGCGTTTTATTGAGATTTGACCTGGTTACTGTTTGAACTAGTGACCCTCTGACCTGATTACCGGTTGAACTAGCTACCCCTTGACCTGATTACCGGTTGAACTAGTTACCCTTTGACCTGGTTACTGTTTGAACAAGTGACCCTCTGACCTGACTACCGATTGAACTAGCTACCCCTTGACCTGATTACCGGTTTAACTAGCTACCCTTTGACCTGATTACCGGTTGAACTAGTTACCCTTTGACCTGATTACCGGTTGAACTAGTTACCCTTTGACCTGATTACCGGTTGAACTAGTTACCCTTTGACCCGATTAACAGTTGAATTAGTTACCCTCTGACCTGGTTACTGGTTGAACTAGCTACCCTTTGACCTGATTACCGGTTGAACTAGTCACCCTCTGACCTGGTTACTAGTTGAACTAGCTATCCTTCGACCTGATTACCGGTTGAGCTAGTTAAACCTTGACCTGATTACCGGTTGAATTATTTACCCCTGACCGGATTACCAGTTGAACTAGTTACCCCTTGACCTGATTACCAGTTGAACTAGTTACCCCTTGACCTGATTACCGGTTGAACTAGTTACCCCTTGAACTGATTACCAGTTGAACTAGTTACCCCTTGACCTGATTACAGGTTGAACTAGTTACCCCTTGACCTGGTTACCGGTTGAACTAGCTACCCTTTGACCTGATTACAGGTTTAACTAGTTACCCCTTGACCTGATTACCAGTTGAACTAGTTAAACCTTGACCTGATTACCGGTTGAACTAGTTACCCCTTGACCTGATTACCGGTTGAACTAGTTACCACTGACCTGCTTACCAGTTGAACTAGTTACCCCTTGACCTGGTTACCGGTTGAACTAGCTACATTTTGACCTGATTACAGGTTTAACTAGTTACCCCTTGACCTGATTACCAGTTGAACTAGTTAAACCTTGACCTGATTACCGGTTGAACTAGTTACCCCATGACCTGATTACCGGTTGAACTAGTTACCACTGACCTGCTTACCAGTTGAACTAGTTACCCCTTGAACTGATTATCAGTTGAACTAGTTACCCCTTGACCTGATTACCGGTTGAACTAGTTACCCCTTGACCTGATTACCGGTTGAACTAGTTACCCTTTGAACTGATTACCGGTTGAACTAGTTACCCTTTGACCTGATTACCGGTTGAACTAGTTACCCCTGACCTGCTTACCAGTTGAACTAGTTACCCCTTGAACTGATTATCAGTTAAACTAGTTACACCTTGACCTGATTACCGGTTGAACTAGTTACCCCTGACCTGCTTACCAGTTGAACTAGTTACCCCTTGACCTGATTACCGGTTGAACTAGTTACCCCTTGAACTGATTACCAGTTGAACTAGTTACCCTTTGACCTGATTACCGGTTGAACTAGTTACCACTTTAACTGATTACCGGTTGAACTAGTTACCCCTTGACCTGATTACCGGTTGAACTAGTTACCCCTTGACCTGATTACCGGTTGAACTAGTTACCCTTTGACCTGATTACCGGTTGAACTAGTTACCCTTTGACCTGATTACCGGTTGAACTAGCTACCCTCTGACCTGATTACCGGTTGAACTAGTTACCCTTTGACCTGATTACCGGTTGAACAAGTAACCCTTAGACCTGATTACTGGTTGAACTAGTTACCCTTTGACCAAATTACCAGTTGAACTAGTTACCCTCTGACCTGGTTACCGGTTGAACTAGTTACCCCTTGAACTGATTACCAGTTGAACTAGTTACCCCTTGACCTGATTACCGGTTGAACTAGTTACCACTTGAACTGATTACCGGTTGAACTAGTTACCACTTGACCTGATTACCAGTTGAACTAGTTACCCCTTGACCTGATTACCGGTTGAACTAGTTACCCCTTGAACTGATTACCAGTTGAACTAGTTACCCCTTGACCTGATTACCGGTTGAACTAGTCACCTCTCGACCTGATTACCAGTTGAACTAGTTACCCCTTGACCTGATTACCGGTTAAACTAGTCACTTCTTGACCTGATTACCGGTTGAACTAGTCACCTCTTGACCTGATTTCCGGTTGAATTAGTCACCTCTTGACCTGATTTCCGGTTGAATTAGTCACCTCTTGACCTGATTTCCGGTTGAACTAGTCACCTCTTGACCTGATTTCCGGTTGAACTAGTCACCTCTTGACCTGATTTCCGGTTGAACTAGTTACCCTTTGACCTGATTACCGGTTGAACTAGTCACCTCTCGACCTGATTACCGGTTGAACTAGTCACCTCTTGACCTGATTTTCGGTTGAATTAATCACTTCTTGACCTGATTTCCAGTTGAACTAGTTACCCTTTGACCTGATTACCGGTTGAACTAGTCACCTCTCGACCTGATTACCGGTTGAACTAGTCACCTCTTGACCTGATTTTCGGTTGAATTAATCACTTCTTGACCTGATTTCCAGTTGAACTAGTTACCCCTTGACCTGTGTATTGGTTGAACTGGTTAGTTACCATTTGACCTGATGGACTCACATGCAGAAAAATAAATCATATTTAATATTTAGCTTTATTGTTCATGCTAGTTACCAAATTATCTTTTTATCTATTTAATACTCAAAAATAGAGTACGAGGACAGGCTCAGAAAATAAATTAAAAATAACATACAATTATTGTACATTTAATTACGCTATTATAGGTTCTTAGGAATGGTTAACTTTCCACTAATAACTATATGTTAGGAGTCCTTTTAAAATTATAAAAGTCAATATTTTGAAAAATAAGGAAATAAGCAGTTTTAATAATTTAGGTTTTCGTGAAACAATCTTTTTTATGTAAAATTTATTATGGACGTCAAAAATTACTTTAAAATCAGGGTATCAAAATCTCGTTAATGAAGCATTATATCGCTTCGTTTAAAAAACCCAAAAAGTTGTTATTTTGGGTTTTTATGCAAGCTGCTGAACTTTCTCAGATCTGAAATGAAACACCCTGTATATCATAATGATGCTTTTATATTAAATTTTACGTATTCCGTATCACATTCAAAATATAATTATCACTTTAAAATATACGAAATGAATCGCTAGGCATTATTCAGGCCTTCATTTGCATATAAATGAGCTGAAAATGAACCGCCCTGGTAATTGATTGTTAAAAAACTGCAAATTAAGCCGATTCAATGAATTTCTAACGGTGGGAGCATTTAATTTGAAAACTTTAATTGAAAAACTTCCTGCCCTAATAACAAATGTTATAGGTACAATTTCTATATTGCGTTACTGCGATATATTGAATCAACTAGTTCTAACTTTTGATAAATAGCTATTAATTCTAAGCAACAGAAGGTCGTACGTATAAGATAAAGGAACTACATTTTGAGTGTTTTAGCTATTCATATCAGGTAAAGAATCTACCTGTCCCTCAGACCCTTTACCCAAACTCCATTTCTTCGTGAGTGAAGGTTTGATCCTTCATTCACAAATGCTAGAAAGGCCCTCTACCCTATTTACCTTCAGTTTATCAATTTGAGAAGAGTAGGGGTTAATTCTATTTAAAATGAGCAGGTCAATTCCCAGACTTTGGTCAAGATTCAGTGGAGTGTGGGATGAGAATTTAGTGACTTGGAACCAATGTAATCTGGAACTTTGAAACTCTACGGACATTCTATCCAAATTTCATGTACCTTGGTGACATTGTGTGAGATTCCGTGCAATGTTCATTGTGCAGGCTACAATACAAACATCATACACTATACTGTAGGCAACAATACAGACATCATACACTATACTGTAGGCAACAATACAGACATCATACACTATACTGTAGGCAACAGTACAGACATCATACACTTTACAGGCTACAATACAGACATCATACAGTTTACAGGCTACAATACAGACATCATACACCAGACATCATACACTTTACAGGCTATAATACAGACATCATACACTATACTGTAGGCAACAATACAGACATCATACACTATACTGTAGGCAACAATACAGACATCATACACTATACTGTAGGCAACAGTACAGACATCATACACTTTACAGGCTACAATACAGACATCATACAGTTTACAGGCTACAATACAGACATCATACAGTTTACAGGCTACAATACAGACATCATACACCAGACATCATACACTTTACAGGCTATAATACAGACATCATACACTTTACAGGCTACAATACAGACATCATACACTTTACAGGCTACAATACAGACATCATACACTTTACAGGCTACAATACAGACATCATACACCAGACATCATACACTTTACAGGCTATAATACAGACATCATACACTTTACAGGCTACAATACAGACATCATACACTTTACAGGCTACAATACAGACATCATACACTTTACAGGCTACAATACAGACATCATACACTTTACAGGCTACAATACAGACATCATACACTTTACAGGCTACAATACAGACATCATACACTTTACAGGCTACAATACAGACATCATACAGTTTACAGGCTACAATACAGACATCATACAGTTTACAGGCTACAATACAGACATCATACACTTTACAGGCTACAATACAGACATCATACAGTTTACAGGCTACAATACAGACATCATACAGTTTACAGGCTACAATACAGACATCATACACTTTACAGGCTATAATACAGACATCATACACTTTACAGGCTACAATACAGACATCATACAGTTTACAGGCTACAATACAGACATCATACAGTTTACAGGCTACAATACAGACATCATACAGTTTACAGGCTACAATACAGACATCATACAGTTTACAGGCTATAATACAGACATCATACACTTTACAGGCTACAATACAGATATCATACACTTTACAGGCTACAATACAGACATCATACACTTTACAGGCTACAATACAGACATCATACACTTTACAGGCTACAATACAGACATCATACACTTTACAGGCTACAATACAGACATCATACAGTTTACAGGCTACAATACAGACATCATACACTTTACAGGCTATAATACAGACATCATACACTTTACAGGCTACAATACAGACATCATACACTTTACAGGCTACAATACAGACATCATACAGTTTACAGGCTACAATACAGACATCATACACTTTACAGGCTATAATACAGACATCATACACTTTACAGGCTATAATACAGACATCATACACTTTACAGGCTACAATACAGACATCATACACTTTACAGGCTACAATACAGACATCATACACTTTACAGGCTACAATACAGACATCATACACTTTACAGGCTATAATACAGACATCATACACTTTACAGGCTATAATACAGACATCATACACTTTACAGGCTACAATACAGACATCATACACTTTACAGGCTACAATACAGACATCATACACTATACAGGCTACAATACAGACATCATACACTTTACAGGCTACAATACAGACATCATACACTTTACAGGCTACAATACAGACATCATACAGTTTACAGGCTACAATACAGACATCATACACTTTACAGGCTATAATACAGACATCATACACTTTACAGGCTACAATACAGACATCATACACTATACTGTAGGCTATAATACAGACATACACTTTGCAGGCTATGTCCTACATAGACTGTAGACTACAAAGCTTTAGATCGAGTATTTAACCTCTAGAAAAGTAAAGTAAAGTAAGATTATAAAGTCCTATTATATCAGGCTAAATATCTCTCATAAATCATAAACAATACACCAGCTTCAACTCCTCTGAAGTGTTCAAAGCTGTTCATTTTTCTTTCTGTAAGTTATCGTTGTTCAATACGTCTGAGCAATATGGAGTAGAGAGATGAATGCTTTCACGGAGATAAACAACCTGAAGCTCTTACGAACAAAAGATAGATAAAGTGTTTATGGGAGAGCAATGGGAGGTATCAGTCAGCTATAGGCACCCAGAGAGAAATTATAGTGGGTGTATCAGTTTATCAGTGGTGGTTAAATGATGACAACAACCAGTTTGCAAAAGATTGTGTATTGTTATTAATGTGAAGAACAGCATTACAGATGGGGATATGAGAGCAGACTGAGCACTGACTGTAAGTTAATTCCGCAACTGCCTAACTGTACTAAATTGTATGCTTTTATATACTTTTAAAGAAGTAAGAAGACCTGGTCAATAGTTTTGGGTGGGTCAACCCCACAACTAATCTATAGTAAACCACTAGAAATCTAATGCTAATTCACTCTTTACACTTCACATGTAAAAGGGTTCATTTTTATCATTCGAATCTTTAAGCTCTCCTCTACACAACATTAAACCATTTATTACTCTGTGAGAAAGATACATTAGACTCAGAGGCAGGTTGGCACATTCCATTATTTCATAATTTATTTAAAAAGCTATGATTTTCTAAAATAGTTTTAACTAATTTCGAATGCTACAGTGGGAACGTAGGAGATTAAGTGAGTGTCTTACTTAATCTTAATTGGTCACACTATCTTAATCTTCTAAAGTCCACCATATTTAAAGATCAAAAGTAGTGATGTATTTCTATGGTTTGGGCATTTTTTACTAAATGTGGTGGACTTGTAGAAGATTAAAATCACCTAATGAATCGTAAGATTATCCGAAAGTGTCTTATAAACATATATAGGTAGTGCCTAACATTCAGCACCATTAGAACCTCTTCATCATGTGACTTATATTTAAAATATATTTCGAACCGGATCTTTGAATTCGTATTAATAAAGCGTACTTAACCCGACCCGTAGTTTATATTTCTAATAATTAACATCTTAAGAATATTTATGAGGTGGTTAGCTGACACTTTGTAAAAACTTAGGCCATTTCAGTTAATAGTTTTTTCTTTATAGATTTTCTTTATAGTATATTTCCTTTATAAGTTCATTTCATTATATTCTATTTCCTTTATAGGTTTTTTCTTTATAGTTTATTCCTTATAGTTTTTTTCCTTTATAGTGTCTAAATTCACATTTATTGAATTAGTCATCTGTATATTAATACAGAATTCATTAACACGCTAGCAATCTGTCCCAATAAATCAGGTGAAAAAGTCTATTGGAATTTAATCACGAAAATAATCTTTGGAGTCAATCGAAAGATTTAGAAGTTAAGACAAACTTTTCTATTCCCAAAGTTTGAGTAACTTGGAGTTAATTGACTAATGAGATTTGGAGAGTTGGGACAGAGTGAATTTGTTTGGTTTACTTTGTAGTTCGGTATTTCACTGTCTTGGTATTTCAGTGTCTTGGTACTTCAGTGTCTTGGTATTTCAGTGTCTTGGTATTTCAGTGTCTTGGTATTTCAGTGTCTTGGTATTTCAGTGTCTTGGTATTTCAGTGTCTTGGTATTTCAGTGTCTTGGTATTTCAGTGTCTTGGTACTTCAGTGTCTTGGTATTTCAGTGTCTTGGTATTTCAGTGTCTTGATATTTCAGTGTCTTTGTATTTCAGTGTCTTGGTACTTCAGTGTCTTGGTATTTCAGTGTCTTGGTATTTCAGTGTCTTGGTATTTCAGTGTCTTGGTACTTCAGTGTCTTGGTACTTCAGTGTCTTGGTATTTCAGTGTCTTGGTATTTCAGTGTCTTGGTATTTCAGTGTCTTGGTATTTCAGTGTCTTGGTATTTCAGTGTCTTGGTACTTCAGTGTCTTGGTATTTCAGTGTCTTGGTATTTCAGTGTCTTGGTATTTCAGTGTCTTGGTATTTCAGTGTCTTTGTATTTCAGTGTCTTGGTACTTCAGTGTCTTGGTATTTCAGTGTCTTGGTATTTCAGTGTCTTGGTACTTCAGTGTCTTGGTATTTCAGTGTCTTGGTACTTCAGTGTCTTGGTATTTCAGTGTCTTGGTACTTCAGTGTCTTGGTACTTCAGTGTCTTGGTATTTCAGTGTCTTGGTATTTCAGTGTCTTGGTATTTCAGTGTCTTGGTATTTCAGTGTCTTGGTATTTCAGTGTCTTGGTATTTCAGTGTCTTGGTATTTCAGTGTCTTTGTATTTCAGTGTCTTGGTACCTCAGTGTCTTGGTATTTCAGTGTCTTGGTATTTCAGTGTCTTGGTATTTCAGTGTCTTTGTATTTCAGTGTCTTGGTACTTCAGTGTCTTGGTACTTCAGTGTCTTGGTATTTCAGTGTCTTGGTATTTCAGTGTCTTGGTATTTCAGTGTCTTGGTACTTCAGTGTCTTGGTACTTCAGTGTCTTGGTATTTCAGTGTCTTGGTATTTCAGTGTCTTGGTATTTCAGTGTCTTGGTATTTCAGTGTCTTGGTATTTCAGTGTCTTGGTATTTCAGTGTCTTGGTACTTCAGTGTCTTGGTATTTCAGTGTCTTGGTATTTCAGTGTCTTGGTATTTCAGTGTCTTGGTATTTCAGTGTCTTTGTATTTCAGTGTCTTGGTACTTCAGTGTCTTGGTATTTCAGTGTCTTGGTATTTCAGTGTCTTGGTACTTCAGTGTCTTGGTACTTCAGTGTCTTGGTATTTCAGTGTCTTGGTATTTCAGTGTCTTGGTATTTCAGTGTCTTGGTATTTCAGTGTCTTGGTATTTCAGTGTCTTGGTACTTCAGTGTCTTGGTATTTCAGTGTCTTGGTATTTCAGTGTCTTGGTATTTCAGTGTCTTTGTATTTCAGTGTCTTGGTACTTCAGTGTCTTGGTATTTCAGTGTCTTGGTATTTCAGTGTCTTGGTATTTCAGTGTCTTGGTACTTCAGTGTCTTGGTACTTCAGTGTCTTGGTATTTCAGTGTCTTGGTACTTCAGTGTCTTGGTAAGTTGTATCATGTATCACAACTGTAAGTTGTATCATGTATCACAACTGGTAAGTTGTATCATGTATCACAACTCTAAGTTGTATCATGTATCACAACTGGTAAGTTGTATCATGTATCACAACTGGTAAGTTGTATCATGTATCACAACTGGTAAGCTGTATCATGTATCACAACTGGTAAGTTGTATCATGTACCACAACTGGTAAGTTGTATCATGTATCACAACTGTAAGTTGTATCATGGGTTTGTAGTATGGAGTTTGTATTGGTTATGGAGGGATGAGTTTTCAAAGCGGTTTTGCAAAAAAATGAGGATCAAAAACATACCAAAAAGCTAAGAAATCTATCAAGCAAATTTTGAGAAAAACTGAAGACCATTTTTGGTTCAAAATAAAGAAATCATGGTCCGAAAAATTTCTACGATTCTTCCAAATAGGCATGCATTGAATTTTTTTTTAGAATTAATATCAAATGTTCTTGATGGTTTCAGAGAAAACGCCACCAAATATCCCACTAAATTTTCATCCACCCACTCCACCACTCACTTCTCCCTCCACTCCACCGCCCACCTCTCTCCCTCCACTCCACCACCCACCTCTCTCCCTCCACTCCACCACCCACCTCTCTCCCCCCACCTCCTGCGGCCTAATGATCATCACTGGTAATTTGGGGAGAAAATGTGTTCTTGATGCTAATCTCGAGATGAAAACTCCTCAATAATCCTAATGAATCGATAGCACGTCAGAGTCACCTCAGAGAGAACTGCTGTATGCAAAGACTGTGTCTCTTCCTAAGATCTCCACAAACACTAGACCACTTTCTACAAACTGATAATTACTAAGTCTTTAACACTGACATTGTGAAGAGTTTAAAGAGATTTAATAGAAGGTTTCGAAAATTAAATTTCAGGTTGCAATTCGTTAACTAAAGTTAATAAGCAGTATTGAAATTTTAATGCAGACCTATTTTAGCCAATTTTTTCATTTGGAAATCCAGAAGTTGTTGGTTTTAGATTAGATATTATAAGCTTTCAGTTCAAAATATCACATTACTAATTTAGACTAGTACTTAGTATATTTAACAAACATTTGAATTAGAATTTAGTATGTTGCCATTGCTTGTTTTTACCCATAACTTCGTAACAAATATATTATTTATCATCGTCATACATTCAGGTAGTAAATTCTCATTTGACAAGACTGCTCCAATATTGTTTCAAAATTAAACAATATTGTCCCAAGATACTTTGCTACCTGAGTATAATATTAAATGCATACTAATTTGAAGTTATGTTGTATCTTTCCAATTGGCAAGATGGACGAAACAGAACTACCCCAAGAGGGGCGAAGCCCTTCCTGGGTAACAAACTTTAAGTAAAGGCAGGCCTTGCTTTTATTACACCCAATTTTTATGAAAGTAGTAATAATTGTGAGGCATGTCTCGATGTTATTATCGTTCGTAGACATAGAAAACGGATACAATTTTCTGTGGTACTCTCCAGATGAAGTCATTAAAAGCAAATGGTTCAGAAATGAGTCTTTATAATACATACGGGATACGTAGTTCTTTAGTAATTTCATTCGGAGATTCACCACTGTTTAAAATCATATCTATCTTCTGTTCGAAATATATTTTTGTTCTCTTCTTTGAACAATTAAATTGATGATTTTATGTTTTTCCCACTTTAAATTCTTAATGATTAGTTGTATCAGAATAAAAAAATAAGAAGTTCCGTGTTTTCGTACGGTTCTATATCTTCGGATACGTACAAATCTCTATCATTATTGAGCTTTATATAATAATCATTATTTAACTTTGATTTCAATTGGTATCCATGATACCAATTAGAATGGTAGTTAAATAATATTTATTGTATTTTCTTTTCTTACGTGTCCGAAAATGTAGGACCTATCTATAACTTGGAACTAACACCCTACTGTGAAAAATATTTAACAGAGCATAAAATTGTTGTTTGTTCAATGTAACACAATTACATAAATCGAAGTATCTATTAATTAACCACTTATACTGAATGAGAGATAAGCTATGCTTTAGTTTTAAAACAATTACATTTTTCACTACTTTGAACTTTCATCAAAGAGCATCAACTAATTATGGCAACAAACACTGAAAAATTGTTTGAAGGTCCTCTCCAAGCAAATTTTTTTATTGCTTAAATCAATGAGACTAATGTTTCTTATCATTTTACTGCAAACCCTATCAAATTTGGTTCCATATTTTTAATGTTATATGCTTTTAAATATTTTTATAATCAAAACTCTACAAAACATATTTTACCTCCGACTTGCTAATTTTCAGTCTGAAGAAAAAGAATGTATACCATTTGCTTTGAATGTCAACTAGGTATTAGATTATGTGAAATCCATTTAATATTTGGGTAAAGGTATAAAATTGGATAAATCAATTATAGAAACGTTTATATACTTCAGGAAACAATTGAAATCTGAAAAGAAGGCCGAAAACACATTGTTTATTTACAGAATTCAAATTTGAAATCAAAACAAAGAGTGTACAATCTTCTTCTTCAGCATCAGGTTAGTGATTCGGACAATAATTGTTGTGCACAGAGTATTAAAAACTTTAAATTTACCTATATAAGGAAATAAATATTGAGCCTAATTTTTTGCTGTTTGCAGATTAATGATCCAAGACCATTGTTCTAAAATATTTTTTAATATACATATTTTTGGAGAAGACCTTCAATAGCTTTATGTGCCTTAACTTAAAAAACAATTTTCTTTTATTACAACTCATATAAAATGAAATGTTTAAATTAAGAAGCAACAATTAAATAATTACTTGTGACCTCCAAATTACTAACCTCGTAGTTAATCATACTAGTTCATGACGAGTATAACTAACCGAGCATGTCTTACTTTACCGATCTTTTTCTAATTAAGTTCTAGACCGGAACTTTAGCCGCAAACAGCCTGGATGGTTTTACCACAGAGAATGTTGATTGTCTAAAAACCTTACCTGACTATCGTGAAATGTCCAATACACAGTCAGTCAGTCAGTCATTATAATAGTCGCCAGAATATCTGAGCATGAGGAAAAGTTTCAATCATTTTTTTCGACTTATTTAAGAGCTGCAGTTTCTTAAGATATTGTACTTATTCCAAATGCCTCATATACCGTTCTTTGAGATTTGTTTCAACAATTGATGTCGAATCTTTATTGTATAATATTATATTATATTAGGAAATAATTTCAGTCAATATACTGATTACCGTTGATTTAAATAGATCTCTCATGTAATCTTCGGTCACTCCACCATGAATTTCTCTCAGGGAAGAATTCACAAGATCATAATATGACACTGCTCTCAATATACATTCAACTATTTTGAAATGTTTTCACTCTATTCTATATCATCACAAGTCCCTTGTCATTTGACGTCAACACATTCGGTGTACGTGCCCTTCTTAAAATAGAGACAATTTACTCCCTGCCGTCCTGGGTTCCATGTCATCGTTAGAAGACAAATTTATGGTATATTGGAATTGGAGTATCTTAGAATTGGAGTATCCTGGAATTGGACTATCTTGGAATTAGGAGTACCATGAATTTTTGAACTAAAGTAAATTGGTTGTATAGTAATTTACAAAAATCAAGAAAAAGAAATTTTCGTTCGACGGACCGTAAAGTTTATCTCTTTTTATATATATCCAAACACGGAGATATATCCTGAAATGGATTTACCAACTAACTTCTTCTTTTTCCAGAATATCGAAGGTGACTGTCACTGAATGTTTTTCGTGCTCTAAATTTCGAACTTTACGACCAGTGCACAGTTTTCTGTTATCGGATTCAGTTTGTGATCTGCCATGTTGAACATTCTGGAAACATTTGGCAACTATATAAGAATTGCAACATAATTAAGGATATGGAAGCATATGGCAACTAAGATGTGAGTTAAAACTAATTTAATGATATAGAAACATTTGGCAACTATTGTATGAGTTGCAACAAAGATAATTGATAGCAAAATAAATTTCATTTTAAAATGAAGATAACAGGTATGGAATAAAACGAAAATAATTGCTGTTGAAACAAAATATCAAATAAACTCCGCGTTATTTGCTATTTTGGACATTTTTAATTTAAACCAATTTACATTATCTATAAACAATTCAGCAAAAATGACATCATTTTATCATCAAAATGGCACATTTCAGCGAATTTGTTTTCTGTATTTCAAGTGAGGAAATATTGATAATTCATCAGTAATTTCAAAACGGTACTATAGCCATACCGCACTGTTTAATATCCAATTAGGTATATTTATCATGCTTAAATATTTTTGTAATTATCTCACATTTCTATATCAAGTTCACTTCTCACCAGTTAATTAAATGATGCTGAATTTTTCATTGCGTCCCATCTCCATAATTTGCTTCTGAGTAGCTTTTCTGGTGACATCCTCAGGCACATTATGTAAATTGGAACACACGTACCGACTCTCCTGAAATTCTGTTTACTTAATGCATTTTCTCTTTCTTATTTATTTATTTCTGTTAGGCGTATAGTATACATATATTACCTCATTTCTTTTTAGTTTTGAAAATAAAGCTGTTATCCAAATTGAAACATGATTCACTTCTGGTTTTTAAAAAAAACACCTTCTATAGACCAGCAATAATTTTCTAATTGTGATAAAAAATATTAAATGATTATATAATTTATTTATACATAATCCATATTCATGATTATTCAAACAGGAAAAATATATTACAATAAATTCAACTGAAACAGAATTCGTTTCCGCAAAAATTCATCGTCCATAAACTCGTTTTTGTTACAGTGAACATAAAATTATTGAGTTAGGCCTCATGTCTCCTATGGATTTTCTATCCCATTTTATTGGATGAGAAGAGACAATAAATATCCAAAAGTGGATACCTTGTTGACTTCTCGAGACTGAATTCGAATCTGTGGTTCGAATCCTAACAAATGGAATCTCAATTCTTAGGTTGCGGTCACTTTTCCGAAGTTGTCTCCTGAACTCCACTCAGTTATTATTTGAAGTCGGAGGAAGAATTTACTGGAGCAAAGATAATTCTTAATAAAAACATTGCTGTTATTTTAAGACTGATAGATAATCTTCTTTATCATTTATAACATTTGATTATTTTAAAAGTTCAAAGAGATTTCATAGAATGAGTTATTTTTCTTATATTTTCATTTCCAGATGAAATTTGTTTCAACGGTTTCACAAGCCTATTATTATATGCCTGTAAATCTATTGTTCCTCAATTTGATTCAAAAGCATATTTCACACATTATTAGAGGTTATTTAAACTCTGCGTTGAAGTTTTTTTTATATATATTTCAGTTGAAAAAACCTTCAACGCAGAGTTTAAGTAACCTCTAATATTATGGATTTCCCTTTGAGTTTGAATCTTTTCAATCAAATATTTCACACAGTGTCCCTATGACCTTTCTTCAATTGCTTCAATTTCTCAATCCCTTCTGCTATTTTCTCTCCGTTGTCCCCTGAAATCAGAGCCTCTTTGTCGGTGAAGAGGAACTCCTCTGAAAGCCAAACAAGTTCTTAGACAATAGAGAGCCACAGACAACTGCAAGGGGAAACTGTCCACAAGAACTTAATTGAATTACTTCGAGAGCAAACATTTTCTTCGTTACAAAACACACTATTTAACAACACAGGCATTTTAATTGCTGGCGACTGGAGCGTCATCTGCAACTTCAATTACAACATCAAGCTTTCTAATTAAAGATATACCCCAGAATCTGAATTATTTTCATATACTGATTAATTTGATAGGGAATTTTTAGGTCCTGTTCATTCACATACATAAATTTGCTAAAATTATAAAAATTAACTCAGGAGCATTAATAATGTAAATAGATACTTTTGAAATATCCATTAATAATTAGATAAATTTATTATTATAGGCCCTCTAGCGGTGCTCTCTCGATTTAAAGTCAACAAACTTTAGTGCAGGTGTTCCTAGAAAGGTAAAACTTAAACAAACCACAAGTGTACGATTTTATTTGGTCAGCTTGTAACTAATTACTTTACTTTATTATTCTTTAAACCTCTATTTATTACCAAAAAGGGTAGCAAAAAAACAAATTGTTACTTCATTTTGAACACGAAAATACAAAATAATTGTGAATTTAAGCCAAACTATAAACCATAATGATGAATACTAAATATTTTACTTATTATATATAAACTTGATTACTATATTTTGATATTGCAATTCCAATTTCACATCATCAGCATTTCAAACCTTATTTTGATTGAATTTGTCCTATTCCAGCAACCAACATGTCTCAAATTTTAGATTATTCACCAAGGAATATTAAATGAAGGCCTAGCTCCCTCGCTTCGACTCTAGCCAGTCGTTCAATAATTCTGGTGACAAGAAAATCCCAAAATTGGATGCAAATTGACGGACACGTGAGCAGGATGCAATATTGGGATACTAGAAAAATCAAACCATTTGATTTATTCATGTAAATAAATAGTTTATCAGCAATAGCTTGAAAAGAGTATCTGAGAATTGTAAGAGCGATATTTTTAGCGACGATCGTCCGACTTTTTTTTATAAAATAAAGCGAAAGATTTGGAATTTAATACAGATTTTTTTTTTGGTAATTAACAAACAATAATTTGGGTTTTTCCCCTCTGACGACCCCCACCAAATTTAATTCGAATTTCTTATTTTTAAAGTATTTTGTCCATAGAATCCGAAAATCAAAACCGTTTTTTGTAGTAACTAATAGTTTTTGAGATATGAGGGTTTAAAGTTATTTATTTCCTATGTATTACTGAAGGATTGAGAACTTTGAAAAAACTCGTATTTTCACACTCTTTGGTCAATTTTGGTCAAAGATAGCCGTTATGTAATTTGTTGTATCCGCTAGTTTGTTGTACTGCACACTTCATGATTGTGTAATGACCTGGCAGGGGGGTATGGGGGGCGGCACGGCCCCCATTACACATATATCAGCATTGAAGTGATAAATTGAAAATATCACGGAAACTGGAAATATATCCCATATATGTATTTCGGGGGGTGTGCCGCCCCTCAGCCAGATCATAAATCAATCATGAAGTGTGTCGTACATCAAATTAGCGGATACAACAAACTAGATTGCTGTTTCATGTAAAAATCTACATTGTTTAAGTAATTTCAATGAAAACACCAGTTTTTTTCAAAGTTCTCAATCCTTCAGTAATACATAGGAAATAAATAAATTTAAACCCTCATATCTCAAAAAGTATTAGTTTCTACAAAAAACGGATTCGATTTTCAAATTTTATGGACAAAAATACATGTAAAAAAGTTAATTTAAATTAAATTTGGTGGGGGTCGTCAAATGGGAAAGACCCATAATTTTGCATTTAATTTAGTTTCCAGATTTAGTTATCAGAGTATAAGCACATATGTGCCTAAAGACCGACAGCTCCATACCTGTGTATGTAGACTGTGGAGAGTTCTAGCTCGCATTCTATTCGATATTCTAATACCTTCCATTAACTGTTCTATTTTACGTGGTGGAATAAAATTTCCGATTAATCTCAAATGTTTGAAAAATAAAATTGGTGAGGCAAGTAATTAGGACACTGTTAGTAATATAGGATAAGTACCCCAATGAGGACACTGTTAGCAATATAGGACAAGTACCCCAATTAGGACACTGTAAAACAAAATTACACAGTTCACTAATTACATTTCAACAGTTAGTCAATAGTTAGATCATCTGAAAGAATTTCTTAGTATCTAACGCTTAAAGGGATAGTAAAGTCAAAATCAAATAATCGCCAAATTGGTTTTAAATCGATTCAGAATATTTAAATATGTAACATTTGAATGCTCGTTTATTTTTAAAATGTTCATATAAAAAGTATATATTAAAATTAGCGACACCTAGCTGAAGTATTTGCACTCATTAGTGTGTACGTGAGTTTGTTTGTTGTTTTCATATTAATTTATTTATGCAGTAATCAACCTTTGTTTTCGCCAAAGTGGTGAAAAGATTATGTGAATTGGTACACAAGAAGGCATAGTTTTAAAAATAAAACCATCTCTTCACTTGAGCTAGAATCTAGGTAGAAACTTAACTCAGTTGGTTTGTTTACAAGATGGCGCCACTGATTGTGGCGCCATCTACCGTTAGCATTTGGTAAAAAATTAATTATATATTAAATGATATATTTCCATTATTAGATTTCATTGAACATTGCAATGTCCCACGATATACTTTATTCTTACTAATTAAGCAATCGTTTATATTAAAATTGTTAAAACAAAAAATGACTGTACTGCCCCTTTAACATCAATGGAACATCTTAAGAATAAACATGATATGACTGATATCTAAAAGAAATATTCGTCCTGTATATTCGATTCCGTATTGATTGAAGTATTGGTACAGATTTCAAACAATCAACTGTAAACAAGCGTGTAGATGTTCATGGCGGTGTAGTTTAATTGGACGGATTACCTGCGATTACCTGTTTGTTGCAGAGTATCGAACACTTTTGAAGAGGAGCATTAGGTTTTATCTCTCCAATTACACAAGGATTACTACAAAGCGAGGCAAAGATCTATTGTTAGGCGATGCTATGTTTTTATTTAAATATCAGTTTGACGAAGAAGTAGAACATGCAGTTTATTAAAAACATAGGAAATAATGAATGTCAGCTTGAATAAGAAGTTTAAATTATAGAAAAAGATGATTTTATTACTTAACATTATAAACTAAAGTTTAGGATAAATAATCTGCAAACCACTTGAAATTCGGTTCAGTTGGATAGTTTTATTTATAAAATATTTGAAAAATATAAAATTAAATATATTCCATAACATTTCATTGGGTTTGCAGCAGAATGATAGGAAACATTAGTCTCATTGATTAAAACAATAAAAATTTTTGCTTGGAATGGACCTATAAGACTAATTACAGTTTTTTAGTTATAATTCTCTTTTTTACCCGAAGTGTCCTGATTAGTATCATCTTTCTATGATGAAGGACCAAGGTTCGATTCCTGGTAATTGAGTTTTTCATTGAAATAGTCAGTTCAGATGTTTCCATCCTCACTCTAAAGGGCCGTATACTCGTAGGGTTTTTTTAAGTTTTTCTACCAGACTTTTCGCTAAGCTCCTCCTACTTTTTCCACGAGAATATAAGAAAAAACGATATAGTTATAATTTATTTTAGTTGGTATCCGTGATACCTGCAGGTATCATGGATTCCAACTGAAATAATTGTATCGTTTTTTCTTATATTCTTGTGGAAAAAGTAGGAGGAGCTTAGCAAAAAGTCTGGTAGAAATAATTAAAAAACCCTACGTGTATACGGCCCTTGAAGTGTAATCTTTTAATTTCTTTGCAGAGTGTTCATAAGAAGAGTACACAAACATATGGCACAGTAAGAACGTTAGTCACAATTTGCTGAACTAACAGCCTTTAGGTGTTCAAAGTTGCGTCGTTAATATGAGTTAGGAGGAGAGTTCCTTTCGCACTTCATCAGAGGTGGAATTAGGGTATGTTACGAATTATAGGACGGTTTCTCATTTTCGTCCCAAAAAGATAAACAATATGATTTAACGCTTTTATTCATTATTTCAATTAGCATCAGGTATCGTGAGGCTGGAAACGAATTGGATTCCCCGTTTTCTTCGTTGTCCCTGCATTAATTTTCACTTTGGATATTTTAAGAAAAGTATTTCTAATCAGTTTATAATTTTAGAAAAAGATAAAATTTGAAATTTGTGGAATCCCATTTTTATTTTTGTCATCAAATTTAATAACAAGTTTTTTATTTGGATTGAAAATAATGAAGTCATAAATATTCCAGTTAAACAAATTTATATTTTTCATGTTTAAATATTATAAAGTTATGATTACAATGGAGTAGAAAATTTGGTATCTGAAAATTAGGAAATCCTTTCATTTTTCCCTCTGTAAACACTCAATAGTCACTTTATCGTCTAAAACATTTGCATGAAGTAAATATGAATTCACATCTCGAAACTTCCATCAGAAGTTATAGTTCCGAAACTCAAACAAGAAAATAAACAAGTTTGTTTCCTCAGAAGTTTTGCAGCGTATGCAAGAACAGACATCGGATGTTCCCAGCTCTAGAAACGGACTGTGATTGTAGTTGTTACTAGCAGCTCTAGAAAGGGACTGTGATTGTAGTTGTTACTAGCAGCTCTAGAAACGGACTGTGATAGTAGTTGTTACTAGCAGCTCTAGAAACGGACTGCGATTGTAATTGTTACTAGCAGCTCTAGAAACGGACTGTGATTGTAGTGTTACTGGCAGCTCTAGAAACGGACTGTGATTGTAGTGTTACTGGCATCTCTAGAAAGGGACTGTGATTGTAGTTGTTACTAGCAGCTCTAGAAACGGACTGTGATTGTAGTGATACTTGCAGCTCTAGAAAGGGACTGTGATTGTAGTTGTTACTAGCAGCTCTAGAAACGGACTGTGATAGTAGTGTTACTAGCAGCTCTAGAAAGGGACTGTGATTGTAGTTGTTACTAGCAGCTCTAGAAGCGGACTGCGATTGTAGTTGTAACTAGCAGCTCTAGAAATGGACTGTGATAGTAGTGTTACAAGCAGCTCTAGAAACGGACTGTGATTGTAGTTGTTTGAATTAGGTTACATCATTCCAAATTTGTTTTTTCCTGCAAACCATTCATTGAGCTTTGTTTTCTGTTTCATCTTCAGTTTACCTTCATGGATATTTATTGCCAGATGAAAGTGATTTAATAAGCCTGAAAAGTTACCCGTGGTGGCAGATAAAAAGTGGCTTCTCTTTGATAAATGTGGTCCATTTCGTATGATGCTAAACATTATCAAAATGAAAAACTCGTTTACTGGATATTTAGTAGTTCATAATACTGATAAATTGTCACATAAATAAAGTTGTATCTAAATTATTCAGTGCTTTGTTTTGAAGAATTATTGCACATGGATTATTTTATACGACGCTAAAAATGTATTAAAATATTTAGGAGTTTAGAAGAGGAATGAATATTTAGTGTGATTAAGGAAATGAAACTCATAAAAGATATAACATGATTAAAATAGGCTTTTATATTTACTTTTTATTTATGTATACAGAGATCAGATATAAAAAAGGATTTGTTAAAAAATGATATTATTTTTTTATTGGTTTATTTGGTTTTTATATGGAATTATTCGATAAAAGTGCTTAAAGATACTGACTAGCTCATAACTGATCATGATAAATTACTAAAAAGAACAAGGATTGTTAGGTGCAGCTCCACTTCATGAATAACTGACTTTTATAAAATCGAAAACTGTGCAATTTTATAATTCGAGCAATTTTGTTCATTCGAGCAATTTGATAATTCGAGCAATTGTTTATTCGATAAATTGTTCGTTCGAGCAATTGTTTTTCGAGCAATTATCTTTCGAGCAATTGTTCTTTCGAGTAATTGTTCATATGAGCAATAGTTTTTCGAGCAATTGTTTACGAGCAATTTCCTAGAACCGACTCAAGACTATATTTTAATATCTACAAATCATTTATGTAAAATATCTTTGTAAAATAATAATATCAAAATACGGAGAGGAGAAAACCCTGTCCATATTTCTATTTTCCTTTGGTTTTAATGTCTTCCATTAAAAATATTATACTGATTAGTTTAACTAATTATATTTTTATATACATTATATTTTTATATATTTAATTGATTTAATAAATAAACCATTAAAACCAAATTAACCGTGCTTTTTTTTAGCTTGGTTTAAACCAAACGACCCTGTATCTACGTAAAGCATATCCCTAGCCTTTATTAGGCTCGAAATCGACGTCCAAATTTACTCCCCCTATTTTAGGTACTCAGAATTATCATTCCCCTCACTGCCCGTCCTCTGTATCAATGTTTGGCAGAACTACCACCCTGTCATTAGTTCCTAACTATCGCAGCAACTTACCTCATTCCAGGGAGTTAAAGTTTGTTCATCAGGTTTAAACTCTTCTTACTCAATCACTGGCAATTTCCTGATACAAAACTAAATTATCTAACTTGATAGGTAGGATAAACACCATTTGGTTACTAAAGTTTCTTGAGGAAGAACTATCTACATCATGTTTCCGCCACAATTCTAGGTAGTTACAGGCGGGTTCTAGGTATTTTTGAAAGAGAAATAGTTACACTATATTGAAATAATAATTCTAGGTAGGAAGGCTAAACAATATTTGGTTAGTAAAGGTTTTTGAAAGAGAAGTAGCTAATCCATATTTCCACACCAATTCTAGGTAGGTATTGTTAATTTAGTTAGTAAAGGTTTTTGAAAGAGAAGTATCTAAACCACATTTCCGCCAAAATTCTAGGTATAGGAAAGCTAAATACTATTTTTTTTATTATAGGTTTTTGAAAGAGAAGTAGCTAATCCATATTTTCACCACAATTCTAGGTAGTTATGGTGAATTTGGTTAGTAAAGGTTTTTGAAAAAGAAGTAGCATCGCCATGTATCCCTCACAATTCCATGAATGTAGGTTTAAGCGCAACGAATGCAACAAGCAAATGTGCATCCAGTTATGAACTGGAAAGCCGCATGCAATGAGGCGTTAAATTATTCTCTTTGAGTCTAAATGTTGCGAATGGAATCTTGTGTACACGCAATTTGTTTGATTCCTTTTGAACTGAACTTTTTCAATTAAATATATTTGAGATATAAGACTGAATATGAAGAAGAATTATGCTAAGAACTTCATTTACCGATCGATGATATTTTCTCTCTAATATATGACTCAAATCAATTAGGTATATACATTAAGTTTGAACTTGTACACATATATTTCTTATAAATATTCTTACTATCTTCAGTATCCCCAATACATGGCAGACATCTTCCATTGAGTTCCTGGAGAGCTAATTCAATTAGCAAAGACTGTTATTGCATTAATTTGAATGTTGTCGTGATATAAAGTGACAAGATGTGTCAAAACAACACTCCGGCTGATTGAGACACAACAGTGGGGTTGATTTGGTTCTTCTAGATTCTAAAGGTTTTGGACGATTTCATTCAAATTTTTCTAAATTGGAAATCACTGGTGTAATTATCTTATTGATTTCTCTTTAGATTTGACCAGTATTTAAATTGTAATATACTTTAATAAAAAGCACTAAAATGAACCGATGTAACACTAAAATAAGTATTATTGATGATGACCTCTAAATGGAGGGGCAAATGGATTGGAATTCAGACTTTACATCTCTTTGAGTGGATTCAATGAAGAAGACATCCAGAGGACCATAGCACTCTGGAGACTCTATTGGAAACAGCTGCAGCTATTGGTTTATCCGAAGATATCGGAGAGAAGTAGAGCCATGGCACTGTTAGAGGTGATCTCACTGTTAGAGGTAATCTCACTGTTAGAGGTGATCTCACTGTTAGAGATGATCTCTCTGTTAGAGGTAATCCCACTGTTAGAGGTGATCTCACTGTTAGAGATGATCTCACTGTTATAGGAGATCTCACTGTTAGAGAGGATCTCACTGTTAGAGATGATCTCACTGTTAAAGGAGATCTCATTGTTAGAGGTGATCTCACTGTTAGTGTGACCGGACAATTGCCACCCGCGGACAATTGCCACCCGAAAAATTGCCACCCCCGGACAATTGCCAACCAAATATTTATTATCAGGCCTCTTAACTTTGAAAATGGTGATAAAATATGTATATTATTTTTGTACGATTAATTATTAATTGTATAAATTATAAGAAAAAAAATTCATTCCACATTTAATATTTTTTTATAAAATCAATTATTCCCATAGTTGATATAATAAATTATGTGTTGTTTTTATACGAATTATTGTGTACCTTTTCGTCACATTCCTTTTTAAGTGACTGCATTCACAGAGTAGCTTTTCTGCATCCATGAGCGTTGTCACCCACGGTGGTAGGTGAATTTGTTCATGGAGTCACTTTCCTTTCTGACTGCTTCTTCAAGTCCCTTGTATTTAATTTCCTTTTGATGTCAGTGATATAGTCAACTAAATGACTGAAGCAGACGATATTCCATTAATAGAATTAAATTATCTCGCCTGGAATAGGCCTTTATTTATAATTATTTGGAAAAGGAAAAACAATAGGTATTTATATTACTACTACCCAGTTAGATAATATACAAGTTAAGAATCCTGACAATATAAGTAGGGTTGTGACAATATGTTTTTAAAATCATAAATCCTGAAAATTTTAAAGATGAAGGGAATTTAACAGTTTTGAATCGTTCTAAAGAAGTGGTATAAAGTATTCGATAACATAAGATTTAAAAAATATTATATTTAAATAGCACATTCAGAAACCGAATAATAATATTTTCTTTATCTTATAATGTATATAGTTAATAATTAATCGTACAACAATAATATACATATTTTATCACCATTTTTAAAGTTAAGAGGTCTGATATCAATTATTTGGGTGGCAATTGTCCGTGGGTGGCAAATGTCCGCGGGTGGCAATTGTCCTAGCACCCACTGTTAGAGGTGATCTCACTGTTAGAGGTAATTTTGTTGGTTGTTTTCAGTTAAGCTGTTATAGCCATAACTTATGTAGATAGATTTAAATCCATTTTATTGTAGATAACATATGTATATTACTTACCATAACTTTTTAAAATCTATTATACCAGCATAAGTTGTGGCGAAAACAACCTAACTCAACTGAAAACAACCAGCTAAATTATCTAAGTTACTTCTAAAATATTTACTATACCAGGTGAAATAATAGCGAGACATGTCCCACACTTATTAGATTGTGATAAGTCTGAGACGTAATAAGAGCGGGGTATGCCTTTACAGTACAAGTCCTCTATAATGAAATCCTGTATAGAGAATGTAAAATCTTAAGTAGCCATCAGGCAGACTACAGAAAATTTGTTCACTATAGAGACTACTTCCTTATTCAGCACTTTACATTCACTATATTGGACTTCATTATAGAGAAGTACTACTGCATTACATTTAAGCTCATATTTTCGAATGTTCAAATGATCTTGTCGAAAAAGAGGTCGCTGTATTTCAATTAATCCATCGTATATTTCAAAATTAATTATTCAACGTATTAAAATTTGACTTTAGGTTCATTCAATCAATTTATTAAAAATTACAAATAAGCAACAATGCATACATAATTTAGATATGATGCGTTTCTAATTTCATGTTTATTATTTCCAGGGGATAATCATAGATTTTTATATTTTAATACTTAATTCTCAGTATTTTTTAATATTGATATAATAAATACAAATTGGAAATAAATTCACAACATTTTCCTAG
Source organism: Caprella mutica (assembly GCA_947561585.1). Classification (NCBI taxonomy): domain Eukaryota; kingdom Metazoa; phylum Arthropoda; class Malacostraca; order Amphipoda; family Caprellidae; genus Caprella; species Caprella mutica. The sequence continues at coordinate 17,021 of CANNZV010003779.1, read as the reverse complement.
CAACACTTGAGACTCCAATAAATTGTACGGAAACTGATAAAAGTTTCCCGTGGAGTTTTTGTTGCGGACGTGTTGTCCGCAAACCAATTTGTTTGTTTTCATGTTTCTCTCAGAGGAGAGTTTGGAGGAGTTATGAAATAGTAAGAGGAGCAAAGAGTGAAAGAGGAGTGTTTCAATTGATAACAGGAGCTGTTAGTGAAAGAGGAGTACTTTCTGGAAAGAGTAGTCAGTGAAAAGAATGTTTCAATTGCTGGGAGGAGCAAATGGTGAAAGAGGAGTTTTTCAATTGCTGGGAGGAGCTGTTATACTGATCACACATACCAATTTGTCTTTTAATATATTTTTTATTATAAAATTTGATAACTTTTTAATTTAATAATTTCTTTTAAAAGTTAAATCAGTAACTATTAATACCATTAATATAGTATTAATCATCAGATACAAAGCAATAATTTCAGTATAATAATATTAATATACAATTAATTATCGGATACATAGCAATAATTTCACTATAATAACATTGCTATCAATATTATTTTCCTCTAAATGTGTTATATCTCTCCCTAAATTCAAAATAAACTGTCAAATCCGCTTCAATCCGAGGGTCTCAACTGTACAAATATTTGTGAGATTTTGATCTGTAGAGAGCAAATACAGAAAACTGGAATAATTATTCTCGAGTCTTGTAACTTTTGATAGGATTTCAGTAACATGGAATTGAACCTCGGGAATAATGTCTATGGAATGAAATTTTCTACCATCTCAGAGTCCTTCATACTGAGGAAATATATCGAGTCGAATTGACTACAGGTAAAGCTCTTAGAACGCCCAGTACATGTACCGGAAAAGCGTTCGTAGTAACGATCTGCGTTCGTTTTAACGATCAGTGTAACCTTAATGAAGGTAAACAATCTCAGATTATTATTAAAGGAAATTTTTAATGAAAATCTTATAATATTTTTATAACTTACTTATATAAATGTACGAAATAATAAGGTATATCATATTTAATAATCGTTTATTAAACTGAACACAATATAAAAATAAATTATTTCATTTCCTGATTCTTAAATTTTTTTTGGAATGAATAAATGAAGAAAATATTAAAATAAAATATAGAATAGTTACACCTTTTTCAAATTTCTATGGAAATTTTCTAATCAAAGAAAATGTGTCGTAAAAGGGTAACAAAATCAATATAATGAAAATCTTAAAAACAATATATTAAGTGTTAATTGCATATTGTTATACCTCTGATTATAATCAATGTTTGACTAGATAGTTGGTAGACGAATGAAATATTTGTTAAACCATTTAATATGAAGAGTTCGTTGTAGCGATCTGCAATGTGCTAGAGCGGACAAATTTAGTCCTTTGTAGGGGTGTCCGTTCAAAGATCGTCCGCTCTGTGTGAGCTTCACCTGTACCTAATCAAGTCACTTAGGACGATAATCACAATATATTGAACAATTGTTACTATTAAATGAAGGTCATTTTGGTCAGAAATGTGATTGCTTAAAGTTATTTTAAAAATATATCAATTTGTCATATTATTAAGAAAAAACATATACTCTTCGATTATAATTGACAGTTCACAATGTTTTAACAAATATCCATATTTAAATTCCCTTTAATATGTGATATATAATAAAGCTCATTAATTATGGACAATTGAGCTGTCCATACATTTTGTATTCCATACATAATGTTCTTGGCGAAATGTATAGAAGGAAAAACAGTTTTGAGGTAAGAATTTTTTTATACAAAAGCACATAGTTTATGCAATGTATGGTATGAAAACACAACCTTTCCTTTGAAATAATAAAAAACTTTCCTTTTTCTATAATCTCTAATTTTTGACGTAATGTTCTTTTTATTTATTCATTGAAGCTTACAAAATGTATACAAAACAAAACTTAAAAAATACACAAATCATATGAAAATACAAATTAGATCCAGATAATTGGTTCGGGAATGTTAAAACTTGTGAAACCTAATTAAAAATCTATGAACACTAAAAACTAATCACTATATTTACTAAAACAATATTCTTTAAAAAGAAAGAAATCTGACATTTATTGACTTCTATTTATTTTTTCGGTATCAACAATTCCATACCAAAGGCCTTTATATTAATAATAATTTAATTGTAAATTATAATAGTAATCTAGAAAAAGGTCACAAAAAAAGTCATAATTTTTTTAAATAAAAAAAAAATCCATAAATTTTGAATTTCCATAAAAATATTTCCATAATTTAGGACAAATCATAACTTTTGCCTGCATTCCATAATGGAAGAGTCATACTCTATTCTCAATTTTGAATTAAGTTTCACACATCCGGAATAAAACGAGTCAATATTTGTATTCAATTAACTACAAGCATTAGGAGTAGAAGCCACATATATAATAGGAATCTGGCTGTAAATATTTACTAAAACAAGCGAAACTTATAGCATAAAATAATTGATATAATAGCGTAGTAAAGAATATTTCAGTATAAAGGAAGTATAATTCAGCATGAAATATTTGGCCTAATATCAAAGTAAATACTCAGTAGAGAAGTGAAACATATAGCATTCACTTCTCCCAAATTTCTTTCAGACGTTACACTCTAAATTTTCGATATTGGAGCCTATCCATTTCCCCATCCAGACGGCAGTGCTATCATTCTCCCACCACTTTCGACACATGTCCATTAAACTGTTCTCCAGCAATGAATTACCTGAAGAGTTGATTGAATCGATGCCGTTTATACTTTATACATTGCCAGGAATACACTTTATCTTTTTCAGTGCAGTGTGTAAAATACATAACGAGAAACCTAGTAAAAGGTTTTCTTTTAATTTGGAACTCAACGGAGAGTCTATATTTTCAAAAGTGTTTAAAATCGCAATGAAGGTATTTTTGAATTCTAAAAATACCTTCAACGTTGAGATTTTAATTACACTTTTGATAAAAGGATGTTTTTATTTTCATATTATACTTTTTGGTCCGAATAGAACCGGAGATGAAGCTACCAAATGACTAATAGATTCATTTATAACACTCAGAGTGAAAATCATGGTGGAGATATCGAAGATTAAGTGGATTCATCATCAACTTTCTGGGCCCACCAAACCTTTCTGTCTGCATGGTCTTCACGCTGACAGGCCCTTTCACCGAATGACACTTTTGTAAGAACGAATCTTTTGCTGAAAATTTGAAAAAACACTATATGTCATAAATATAAGAAATATATTAGCGTACCTAAGGTTAGGTTAGCGGTCCGGTTGGGGATGGTGGGAAGGAGGGAGGGAGCGCGTCCCTCTCCCGGATAGGTTCGACAGTGACAAGATGTATACTGTACTGTTTTCGACTATAAAATATGTTAACCTTATTTTGCTAAAAAATTGTCATATTTTCGGCGAAAGTGTCGTGCGGCGGAAGGACCTAGAACCGGTCTTCACACGAAGAGCTCATCCTACTGAGAGGACAAAGTGGTCTAACTCTTACCAAGTGCACTCCATTTAACAGCAGAGCTACTCTGAACTAATGTACAGTTGGAGATATCCACTCTACACTAATTTAAAAAGAACTGCCATTCAATATCGTAAGCAAAGAATGTTCAAGAGGAGGGATTGAGAATCTGAGTACTGTATGTATTTAATACACGAATATTAAATACATTAAAGGTCCTTCCCATCACTCTCTCTCCAGGAAATGAAGTGATGGAGATTTTTAAAAAAATATGGTGACTGGAGAGAAAATGATGGGGAATTTGGAGATAGTGGGGTAAACAACCGTTGAAGCACTTACAGGTGCTAAATGTTGTCAAACTAAAAGTTTATGGATGATCAGGACGTATCACTATATCAGTGTATTAAAATAAATCCGATTGTAAGCAACAGAATTGGTTTAAATAAACCTTTTTGTAAACAAAGTTTCGATTTTGAAAAATCCACAATAATTTTTACAGTACTGTGTATACTTAGCATACAATAATTTATTACTTTCTATATTTCTTTATTAAAATTGGCATTCACTATTTTGATAACAAATAAAACTTGAAAAGTAAATTGATATCTATTATTTATGTAATAAAATTTTATATATAATATAAAAAAATGAAAGAATTTAAACATCTAGAAGTGATTACCGCAATAAATTAATTATTTATATATTATATAATATACAGGTGATATGAAATATTTACCTGCTATTGATTAGTTCATTCGCAAGCTAATTAATCTAACTTTCAGTTAAGCTGTTTTCGCCGTAAACATTATGATCATACCTTTGGAACAGATTGAAAATCATTTTAGGGTAAATAGTATATTTAAATTATTTATTATAAAATGATTTTTGATTTATTCCACCTGCATGATAATAATGTTTCTAATAGTTACGACAGAAAAAGCTTAACTGAAAACTACCGATAAAATTGTCAAAAGTTGCTTCTCAATTAGTTTCTAGACCAGCAGAAATAATTACGAGACATGTCCCATTCATATAAGCGAGTTATAATTAGAGTGGGGTATGCCTGTACATTTGATTCTAACATTTAATATTTTTGTTGCTGGAATGTAAATTTGAAAGCATTTATTGTTACTTATTTGAAGGGAAAAAGATATTTTATTTCTTGATAGTTATTTTTACCCTTATTACTTAGTTTAAAAATACAGTGTGTTTCAACATTATTGATATTTTTCAATAGCCATATAATAACAATTAAATATCGTAATGCGATATACAAGATACACCAATTTGTTACTTAAGTTGGCGTGGATTGTTGGCATGGAACCAAAAATATTTTGAAAACTTGACTTAGAAGAAATAACAGAAGGCTAAAAGAAATGGTAAAATTCTCCGATGAACAGAAAAAGCTTATAATAAGAGCATTCGGGGCAACATCTTCGCCAGCAATGATCAGAGGTCTGTTTCTACAAGAGTACAAGATATCTGGAAGAGCAGGAGAACAGTTCAAATTGTTTTATTTTACAAGAATAAATCGGGATTTCGACACGAATTGAACATTTTTTCGAAAGAAGAAATCAGGAGGTCCCACAAAGAGAACGCCTGAAAAAGTGGAAGAAGTCAGAACATTTTTGGATGTAAAATCAAGAAGCTCAGTTAAGAAATCAGCGCCTCTTTTCGAAATTTCTTCAACTACCTATTGGAGAATCATTAAGAAAGACCTTCACATGTGGTTCTATCTTGATATGGGTGTGCATCCAATAATGGAAGCCCATAAGGAACAGCGACTCAAATTCTGCCGGTGGCTCTTGGATCAGAAAGATCCCGATACATTTGTGTTGAAAGTTATCTGGACCGATGATTTCTTTTGCTTGAATCAAGGCCCCCACAGGAAGAATGATGGTACTTGGTCTCTTAATAGTCCCAATGAGATTGTCGAATCTAACAATAGAAATGATGAGAAGGTTATGCTTTTTGTTGCTATTGTTAACGGTAAAGTGCCAGTCGTTCATGCCTTTATGGATGAAAATGGAAGACGCAATATAGTGAATGGAGACTGGTACCATAAGTTGTTGCAAGAAAATATTTGGCCCACCTTTCGTTCATGTGCTACAAGACAAGGTTTTTGGTGGATGCAGGACAGGACGGTGCTCCTGCCCATTGCACCACTGTCGCCAAAGAATTTCTGTTGAACAAGTTTGGAGGCAGCGCATTCTCCAGATTTGAATCCTTTGGATTTTTATTACTGGTACTTAGCTCAAAAAGAGGTGTATTCTGCAAAACCAACTACAGTGGACAAACTTATCAATATTGTGAAGAGATTTTCAGAGGACCATCGCGAGAATGTCTTTCAGAGTGTGGCACTTAATGTTTTGAAGCGGGCGAATCTCTGTATGCAGTAAAATGGAGGCCACTTACAGCACCTTCTATAATTAATATGTATTTCTTGTTACTAATCATTAAAAATCCACTCTTCTTGGACATTTTGGTGTATTCTCTTTCTTTTTTTATTGTCAGTATAACTATGAATAAAAGCCACTGAAAAATATCAAAAATGTTGAAACACACTGTATACTTATTCGACTGAAAGGTTGATATTTCTAATTTATGTAAGTTTATTAATTTATAAACCAATAAATAATGAATACTAGGTGTATTAACAGAAATTATTACTGGGAATCAAATGGTACAGGGATCAAATGACCGGGGATCAATTGACCGATAATCAAATAACCAGGGATCAATTGACCGGGAATCAAATGACCGAGGATCATTTGAACGGGGATCAATTCACCAAGACCCAGCAGTGATACTGCAAACTGGACATTTTATTATTGTTTTTGTGTACAGTGTACTTTTGTTCCTATAAATAACAGTATAAAACCCAAATTCATTTCGATATCCAGTAAAAGCATAAATCTCAACAAAACATATTTGATCATAAAATAAATTTCTTATCCGGTGGAATATACCTGAGTCATGCTAGTTAATATTATACTGTAATAATAGTTATTGATTATAGTGTTATCATTAATCAATGAACTATCTAATCAATAACCAGTAGTTACAGATTAGTTTACCGTATATTAATATATTAAGTTTATAGCTAAATATTGTTTTTATAGCATGGCAACCTTACCTCAACTGACATCTATCTTATCTAATTACAGTCTAAAGTGCATGAAAGATATAAACGTAAAATTTTTTTTCGTGATTAAAACTTATGCTTGTCCTAGAAAGGATAAGTCTACCAATGGAAAATATTACACTATTATATATCTTGCAATCTCAGAATCTTCGTGTAATTATTGGTTTTATTAGCTTAAACTATAATAACGGATAAAGTTGATAAAAGTTTGTACTAAACCAAGTTGAAAGTTTTGTTTTATCGTAGGTATTTTTAGTTTCTGAATTTTGTATCTGGATTTTAAACGTCTTTCGTTCTGGAAGTTTTCCCTACTTTTTCCAGTGCGATCTCTCCACCAAAATCTCATCTTTAATATTTATTCATTCATTTATTCATTATTGAAAAAATCATTTGAAATTTTAAAACAATCATACCAATATAAAAAAGTACAAGAACACATAGATAAAATTTAAAAATACGGTTTAGTTCATTTAAACAAATTAATGTGGTTTGAACACTAGTGACATTAACTTCAATTTCATGTCAAGAAAAAATACATAAACCCTATAGTCAATTGGACTGCTTTTTACTTTTCAAACATTTGCATCTCATAAATTATTATTGTAGATACCTAATTTATTTTATATTTTTACTGACTAAAAAGTGGCCATGTAAAAAATAGAGACTAAATTTATATTTAGATATTTATATCTAACCAAAACAAACACGTAAAGTGGGGTAGAATATACTGGGGTGGAATATACTGGGGTGGAATATTCCGGTCACCGTTGAAACCAGTTAATTTAACTGCTTGTATTAAACATTTAACATTTGTCATTTTAACATTTTAACATTTGTTATGTAAAGAAAGAATCAAAGTGGTAATTGAAGCCAAATTATTGTTAAGTAGTTATGATTCATAGTGACAGGTTGCTTTTACCACAATTGTCTTTTAATTGCTCGTATAGATGTCAATTTGAATGCTTTACAGTGTTGAATATGCAGTTAAAGATGGAAATGTTATTTCTTCTAGCTGAATTGGTATTGTACATAAAAAGATTAATTTGATATATTTACTAACTTATGAAGTCAAACTATTTTCATTTACATTATTATTATTATTCAATCAATATATATTATATATATTGAAGACGAATTACAACCTCAAATGTAACTTATTATATAACTAATATATTTAAAACGAATAAATTACAAAAGTTAACAATTTAAGATTGGCTTTGTATGCTTACATAGTTTTTGTACATATTCATAATATAAAGCAATATTTTATAGAACACAGCAATCAGTACCTATTATAAAAGAAGTTGAGAATTCTTTTGCCTCAATTACAATAAAAGTTTTATACACTCGCTATTTTCTGTACTAGTGTAAAAGGAATCAGGGTGACCATGAATATCATTTACTTTAATTAAATATTTTGATTTTATCAGAATTCTTTATCAGGAACCTAATTTCACCGTTGATATCAACGTTGAAATGGATTCAAAATTGGATAAGTATCCCGATGATTAAGAAACCAGTTTGCAAACTGTGGCGAAAAACACCCAAATTATGGCAGTTTTTCTGCCGTTTTGAGTAGCATAGGTTATCCTGCCGAATTGTGACAATAGTATTCGAAATAAAAGATATTACTATCAGGATTCTAATGCTGTGTTCTTCTGGAAAATCCGTGAATTGAATCCATAGTTATTGAAGATTTTTTCTGCTATCAATATAATGAATAATTGAATATGGCATAACAATTGATGAATGATAACAAATTATAGAATGAAGCCATTACTTATTCAATAAAATTAAACAGTGACCTGTGATCGAGTCATGACATGACCTGCTATAAAGATAGGAAATGGGTCATTTTGCTCCATTCATTTTTTTCTGTTTCCGAGAAACGTACACTTAGAATTCAGTCATACATTTAGGTTCAGTTCAATCCTATATTTGAATACTATCACTTCATCAGTAAATATACCCTTTCATCATGTTCATCTGCATCATTTGTCTTCTTCCAATTCTCCAACCGTTTCACTCATTTCCTCTTATTTTGATCAATCTTATCTTCCTCCACATTATCATCAACATTTTGATCCTCTCTGTCCTTCGCTAGCAGTTCCTTCTTGCCCTGAACCAAATCCTATCTCTCTCCTCTCTCGTGGTCATCCGCTCTAATTTCCTTCTTAAAGTCCTAATATAGCCAAAGAGAACTCTTTTCATTTATCTCCTCTGCTATTCCTCTCAACACCACCTGTCCACTCATCCCTTCTAATCCTCCACTTCTATTCCAGTCCACTTCATGTATTTCTGAGTTCATTTCCACCAGCTCACTCCAATTCTCATCATTCTATTCAAAACCCCTTCATCAGCATATTCTCTCTTTGCATTATTTCCCTCCTAAAATACGGCAGTTGTCCTCTCACCGTCCTGTTCTTCATTTCTCTGATTTCAATCTCACTTTGCATAGCTGCCACTGATGCGTATTTCGGTGCTCCCAAAATTCTACTATAACTACATTCTCTCCTTCTCCACTCCAGTATGTCTTCCTCCATTTTCTCCTTCCTATTAATATGATACCAACCAATAAGTAATTAGTATAGGTTCAGGTTATGATATTAATATGACCTTTAAATCAATCATAAAGTACATATCATAATTATTGTATCCACCAGCACGCAGATTACAAGAAAATAAAGTGAGTGAATTATAATGTGTTAATAACATTTCAACTTCGTCTGGAGGTAAGGATATCGGCTGACAGGAGTCCCTTGCACGTATTAGAACACAATTATTCCTCGTAGTTCGCTTTCGCTTGTTATAAGCACCTCCCGATTGAAAGGTGCGAGTCTAGTGGAAGTCAATCAATTTTGATTCACTTGTGACATTTACGTTACAACCTAACAGTCAATACACAATATACGTTAACTTTACATTTGGTACCTTAATTATATTGAAAACCAGGTTAATGAACGATGTACTTTAGTGGGTATTTCTAACTATAAAAGCCAGTGTCATTCAGTTTATCATAAGTGTAAGTGGTATCAAACTAGAAATTTATCACTATTTACGCTGCTCAATCTTTTTTCATAGAACTAATACGGTCTTAACGATAGCGTGTCAACTAGAACTCCTAAGTCAAATGTTAGTCAGTATATGTAATTTCAAGATAATTTAACACTCGCATTGTAGAATAATATTATTTTTATATTTAAAGTTCACTTATCAAGACAGAAACACCATAGTTCAATATAACTTAAGTCACAAATCGTGTTTTTCTTAGTAATAATGAATTCCAGAGCACCTAATACGATCAAACTTTTTCACAAACTTTCTTTGTATATAATTTTATAAATCGCAGCCAGCTATTGCTCGGTTATTGACTGAACAGTTCTAATGAAGTAAGGTTGTTATGATATAAACGGGCAAACAATACTCATTACTTTCTTATGTTTAAGATTTTATTTTCATTTAAGATTTTCAGTCCGGAACCTTCTACTCTTACGCAGAATTCTGCTTGCTATTATTCAATCAATCTATTAAAATTATAAAATTAACGCTCTCTATACAGAACATACATTTTTTGAGGAGACACTCGACAACCCTGAAACCAGTTCTCAAAGTATGGCACCAATCATCCAAATCCTGGCAGTTTTTACACTCTTCCTTCAAGGAAACTGCTTGATTATAGCCTCCAAATGGACTAACGTTACAGTTGAGAGAATAGTCGTAGATGCATACACCTTGATAGGTGAAACCGAAGATAATGAAGATGCAAACTTCAGACACATTTTGAATGGGTGTAACGGCAATCCTCTCTGCAGAACAGTTTGTCTCTTTGACGGTTTCTATAAATACTATGAAAGTGTTCTCCCAGCCAATTACTGTTTTAAAACCACTTTAGACTGGTACCAATGCTGGTCCTCGGAAGGTGAGTGAAAATGTTATCAGATCTACTGTACCATCTTCTCAGTTCTGAATCTAACGGAGTTAAATGGATAATTAGGAATTCTAATATTCTAATCTTCAAGGTTTTAGTTTGATACTATTGATGGAAAGTCAAATTAATGGCGGCGAAGTTAAGGAATATTCTTCCATAATAATCCTATATTCATTGAAAATAATAATACTTTGTATTTGTATAGAAAATTTAATGACTCTATTTTTTCTCTAAAATAGAAATTGATGTGGAAGGTACCTTGGAATCTGACGGTTTTGTCTACAAGATAAAGAAGGAGAATAGAATACCGCACCGGGCCGCTATTGAGTGTTGCCGTAAGACTCCTGGGTACCGACTGGCTGTTCTGGTATCACAGGCTTCCAGAGCTGTAGCTAGTCAATTGAGGCTGAATGGTGAGTAAAAACTTTAATGAAAATGAAAAACCTGGGAGTTAAATATCATTCTTAAGGAGCTTAGAAAGTTTAAGTCATTCGGATTGTTTAATGACTATATGACTTAAATTAAATTCTAAGCCAAGGTTTGAAATAATTGAGAATTTATAAATTGCCTTATTTAAATTTAAATTAATCAATATTTGAGAATGATATTGATGTATTGTGGATCAAAATGACTCGCATTTAATCGCGGAGTGGATATTTCTAATACGAGTTTGCCGAATCCCAAAATTTTCCGAAAACGGATTTGCCGAAATTCGGATTTTAGCCGAATGACAAATTTACCTAAACACGAATATGACTTTTAATCAAATTTGATTTAATTAAAAAAAAAAACATTTGTGCAACTTGTAGTTTTTATTATCAAATCTTATGCCTAAATAAGCACTTTAATTGTATTAATTTCTTATTGTTATTATTTCTTAAGTTTGTTTTCCGTTATTTCTGTATACATCTGCTAATTCCATATATCTAACTGTACATATTAAATACATATATGTATATAGCATTACTAATACTGGGTTGAAAGAAATCAATATTTTTAACTCAAACAAATTTATTCATGCAAGTGATACAATTGTTAAAGCATGAGTTTTATAGGGAAGATAACAACAAAATTAACAGTTATAATATGTCTAACAATTTAAAACAACATGAAATATAATACTGAGTAATATTTTAGAAAGCAAGACACACCAATTAGATATTCTAAAATTTTGTCTAAATTAAAAGAAATCAAAGGTGTTTATGATGGTGACCGGGGCATCTGGCAGATTTACCGAGAACGAATTCGTCGAAAACTAATTCGACGAACCGGATTATCAAAATATGAATTTGCCAGAGCTCAAATTCACCGAAAACTGATTCGTCGAAGTGAGGATTTGCAGAAAGACGTATTTTCCGAAAGACTTATAACAAAGTGTAAAATTACACAAAAGTTACAGAAATTAAACGAAACAAGGAAATCACAACCCTTGGTAAAACCAAATGATCCTTTATTCTGTTTTTTCGTACCAATCTTTACCTAATTACCAATCCTTACCTTACTACCAATCCTTACCTTACTACACATCCTTACCATACTACCAATCCTTACCTTACTACCAATCCTTACCTTACTACCAATCCTTACCTTACTACCAATCCTTACCTTACTACCAATCCTTACCTTACTACCAATCCTTACCTTACTACCAATCTTTACCTAATTACCAATCCTTACCTTACTACCAATCCTTACCTTACTACCAATCCTTACCTTACTACCAATACTTACCATATTACCAATCCTTACCTTACTACCAATCTTTACCTAATTACCAATCCTTACCTTACTACCAATCCTTACCTTACTACCAATCCTTACCTTACTACCAATCCTTACCTTACTACCAATCCTTACCTTACTACCAATCTTTACCTAATTACCAATCCTTACAACACTACCACTCTTTACCTAATTACCAATCCTTACCTTACTACCAATCTTTACCTAATTACCAATCCTTACCTTACTACCAATCCTTACCTTACTACCAATCCTTACCTTACTACCAATCCTTACCTTACTACCAATCTTTACCTAATTACCAATCCTTACCTTACTACCAATCCTTACCTTACTACCAATCCTTACCTTACTACCAATCCTTACCTTACTACCAATCCTTACCTTACTACCAATCTTTACCTAATTACCAATCCTTACAACACTACCACTCTTTACCTAATTACCAATCCTTACCTTACTACCAATCTTTACCTAATTACCAATCCTTACCTTACTACCAATCTTTACCTAATTACCAATCCTTACCTTACTACCAATCCTTACCTTACTACCAATCTTTACCTAATTACCAATCCTTACCCTACTACCAATCCTTACCTTACTACCAATCCTTACCTTACTACCAATCCTTACCTTACTACCAATCTTTACCTAATTACCAATCCTTACAACACTACCACTCTTTACCTAATTACCAATCCTTACCTTACTACCAATCTTTACCTAATTACCAATCCTTACCTTACTACCAATCTTTACCTAATTACCAATCCTTTCCTTACTACCAATCCTTACCTTACTACCAATCTTTACCTAATTACCAATCCTTACCTTACTACCAATCCTTACCTTACTACCAATCCTTACCTTACTACCAATCCTTCCTTACTACCAATCCTAACCTTACTACCAATCTTTACCTAATTACCAATCCTTACAACACTACCACTCTTTACCTAATTACTAGAGCCCGGACTTTTTGGACCTCAAAAAAAAGGCAGTTTAGGACCTAAAAAAAGCATTTTAGGACCTATAAAGGCATTTTAGGACTTATACATGCACTTTTAGGATTAATGAATAGATATTTACAAAGAATAAATTAGCATTTTAGACTATGAAATCAACAGTTTTTAGTCCTTTTATATAATAAAAAAAAAAAATGGCGAAAACAAATAAACCATTCATAATTCCTTTAAAATTCAATGAATCTAGTTTATAGTACATTTATTCAAATTAAACCTAAACGTATTATAAAAAAAGATTAAGTAAATTGAAATTCATGAAATGAAACTATTTCCAATATTAAATTCGAAATTTGTATTTACTGTTAACCCTCGTAGTACCTAGACAACCTCAGACTAGACAACCATATATTAGATAATTAGACCAATTAAGATATTCTGAAACTGTTATAAGGAAAAACCTCTTACAAGACAAAACACCAATTTTGTCACCTGACAGTTTTCTATTGTAAATATTACAAATATTACTAAGTTTTACATATATCTGTCTTTGAATATATTATTATACTGATTATTTGGAACTTTATTTTTTTATTAATGGCAGAGTCTATGCTAAATGATTGATGTGAAGAATTACAGAAAACTAGATACAGTGGTGACTATGGTAATTCTTGAAGTGATGGGTCTAAGTTGATTTTCCGAAAACGAATTGGCCGAATCTAAATTTGCCGAAAACTAATTTGCCGAATCGGATTTTCCGAATACGTTTTTTCCGAATCCCAAATTGGCCAAAAACGAATTTCCCGAAATACGAATTTGCCGAAATTTTCAAAATCAAACTTAATGTATTTAAAAATAACATTCTGTTGGACTTTGTAGTTCTCATCATTATATCTTATGCATAAAATAAACACATTTCTTACATGAGTTTGACATTACTATTGCTATATAAATATGTATTCCGCTAATTCGGTATCATTTTGCTAAATTCATATATCTAACTGTAGAATGTATATTTTAATTATTAAATAATATAATAAAATGAATATGTATACATTATTTTTACAATAAAATTTGTTTGTTTGTTTTGTTTATATTAAATATTAATAATTATTACTAAAAAAGGGTTGATAGAAATCAATCTTTTTACCTGAAATATATTTATTCATGCAAGTGACACTATCGTTGAAGCTAGAGGTACATAGGGAAGATATAAATATATCTAATAGTTATGTTTCTAATAACTAACAATTTTATATTTTAAACGCAATAAATAGAATAAATATTAATAACTTCAGCCACAAAACACCTTCAAAACACTTTTATCAACTGACTAAAAAATATACAGTAAACATGGAATATTCACACAAATGAATAAACACGCTAGAGACACACAATCTAAAAACAACCAAACGCTCAAATGAAAGAAATGCAACCTGCTCCCATAGTTGACTGACTGATTCTGACTGAATAAAGCTTGAACGTCTTTAAAATAAGAAAATAAAGAATCATTTAGTGGTGAAAAAATTAAGACAATGATTAACGAAGAAATAGAATAATTAAAGAATCATTTTGTGTAAATAAGGGTTATGATTTCGCTGTTTCGTTTCACATCTGTAACTTCAGTCGAATTTTACATTCTGTTTTAAATTAGTCTTTCGGTAAATTTGGTTTTCGGCGAATCTTCACTTCATCGAATCTGTTTTCGACAAATTTGGGTTTCGGCCAATTCGTATTAGGAGAATCCGGTTCGGTGAACTAGTTTTCGGAGAATTTGGTTTCGGCAAATTCGTTTTCGGAAAATCCGCCGAATACCTTTTAGCACAATATATATATAGGTATATAGTAATAGTAATGTCATATTCATATAAGAAATAAGTTCTTTTTCGAGGTATAAGATATAATAATAAAAACCACAATTTTTTTTAATGAATTGAATTTGATTTTCGACTAATTCGTTTTTCATAGAATTTGTTCTTCGGTTGATCCGTATTTCGCTAAATCAGTTTTCGGCAAATTTGGAATCCGGCAAACACGTCATCGAAAAACCCTTTTCGTTGAATTTGTTTTCGGAAAATCAGCCTAGATCCGGTAACAGGATGTTTCGCTCTCAGACGTTTCGTTTCTAGGACGATTCGTGCTTAGGACGTTTCGTTACCAAATTTTTCGTTCCCGGATGAACGATTTTTTTTATTTGAGTTGGGTTGCAGACTACAACTTTTACGAATCGCATACAATATAAATTTATGCAACATTAAAATATGAGGAATTAACCAATCAAAATAAAAGTTAAGTAACAATTATTTTAAAAAATTTCTCACAATATCTGAACAGTGGTCCAATCAGACAATTCGGAGCTTATATATCTCCGAAAATAATAGGGTAAAGATCTAATTACCAGATGTTACAAGTTACCGAATGAAAATAATATAATAAAAATTGCATTCTCAATTGTATAAGAAAAGTCTGTTTAATTCAACATTTTAACTTTTATTCTAATTATTATATAGTATTTTCTACTATGATCGGAAATTTGAGGCAATTGGTTCTGTATTGGGTAAAAAAAAATAATTCATTTATAAATATATACTTATTATGTAAGTTATTCGGGAAATTGTAGTCTGCAACAATTTTAACTAAAAAAATTATTCGTCCGAAATGAAATATCTGGTAAGGAAACGTCATAGTAACGAAACATCATAGTAACGAAAGGACCTAGTAACGAAACGTCATAGTAACGAAACGTCATAGTAACGAAACATCATAGTAACGAAACGTCATAGTAACGAAACGTCATAGTAACGAAACATCATAGTAACGAAAGGATCTAGTAACGAAACGACCTAGTAACGAAACGTCATAGTAACGAAACGTCATAGTAACGAAATGTCATAGTAACGAAACGTCATAGTAACGAAGCGTCATAGTAACGAAACGTCATAGTAACGAAACGTCATAGTAACGAAACGTCATAGTAACGAAACGTCATAGTAATGAAACTTCATAGTAACGAATCGTCATAGTAACAAAACGTCATAGTAACGAAACGTCATAGTAACAAAACGTCATAGTAACGAAACGTCATAGTAATGAAACTTCATAGTAACGAATCGTCATAGTAACAAAACGTCATATTAACGAAACGTCATAGTAACGAAACGGCCTGGTAACGAAACGGCCTAGTAACGAAACGTTCTAGTAACAAAACGTCATAGTAACGAAACGTCATAGTAACGAAACGTCATAGTAACGAAACGGCCTGGTAACGAAACGTCATAGTAACGAAACGTAATAGTAACGAAACGGCCTGGTATCGAAACGGTCTAGTAACGAAACGTTCAAGTAACAAAACTTCCTCGTAACGAAACGGCCTAGTAACGAAGCGTCCTAGTAACGAGATGGCCTAGTGACGAAACGGCCTAGTAACGAAATGGCCTAGTTAGGAAACGGCCTAGTTACGAAACAGCCTAGTAACAAAACGGCCTAGTAACGAAACAGCCTAGTAACGAAATTGCCTAGTAACGAAACGGCCTAGTAACGAAACGGCCTAGTGACGAAATGGCCTAGTAACGAAACGGCCTAGTAACGAAACGGCCTAGTAAATAAACGGCTTAGTAACGAAACAGCCTAGTAACGAAATGGCCTAGTAACGAAATGGCTGAGTAACGAAACGGTCTATAACGAAACGGCCTACTAACGAAACGGTCTATAACGAAACGATCTACTTACGAAATGTTCTATAACGAAACGGCCTACTAACGAAACGGTCTATAACGAAACGG